>JAEQML010069851.1:0-17198 GCA_016904865.1 Pissodes strobi | reverse complement strand
TGGCCTCCGGTTGTTGACTCTAGATAAGCCTTAGATTCTTCTGTTTCAGCGTTATGAAGAGAAGGACTGAATTTAAGCGAAATAATCGGGGAAAGTGTACTAGTTATAAGTTTTTAAATAGGATGAAAAAACCTACGATCACAAGAAAACTACAGCTTCTTTATTAATCATAAAGACGTTTATAATGAAAGCAACTAAGAATTTTTAAATTATTTAAGGTAATGGTTATACATAAACGTTGACTCACAATGCCGTCCTATTTTAATATTGTTTATTTTTCTAATATATTATCTCATTTAGAATCGTCTGTATGTTGTACTTGAAATAAGCCTTAGTCCATTCCTAGGCCCATTCGTGTACATTTTTAGCAGAAGGGGGTTCATGATTACTACCGTCAAACGCACGACTTAAGCCGTAAAAAGGGCCTATTGTAGGACCTTTATTATTGAGTGCCTCAGTTTATAAAGGAAAGTATGAAGCCATTTTCCGAGAGAGTTTAGTATTTTCTCCTAAAATCTTTTTGGCCAAATCACTTGAATATTTCGAGGGTTGATGAAACATTTAGCAATGTGACAAACAACAACAAACTTTTTTTATATTAAATTAGGTGTATAGTTATTATTATATAACTAAAATTCATAGCATTCGTGCAAAAGCTATTACGACTGGAGCGTCAGCCATAATTTTCATCAGCTAGAACTATCGACCGAAAATTAACCAAAATGACGACAACTAAAAACGTACCTACATTAAACCAAACCAAAACCTTAGGATTTCATATGTCTGAAGTCGTTATTTTATTAACACTACTGAATTAACATTTGTTACCTTTTCATTTGTTTCTACAATGCACTGCTTATCTAAATTCGCCGGTCACAATATCAGACAAAAAGACGAACGATGGAACAAAATATGTATTCTAAACTGGAGACCCTGGGAAAATAAAAGAAGTAGAGGAAGACCCCAAATGAGATGGGCGGATGACCTGAAGAAGCACTCTGGAACTAGTTGGATGAACATGGCGACAAAAAGGGAAGAGTGGAAAAGACGGGGAGAGGCATATGTCCAAAGATGGACCGAAGAAGGCTAAATACACTGCTGATCAATTGCGTGGCACCAAGGTAAAATATAGGTTAAACTTCAATTCAATTATCTCTAGAAATATTTGACCGATCTTATCGCGGTTAACAGATTCTTAATAAGAAAATGTTTGAAAACGAGATTCCTACTCCCATCTACCTCAACATCAACATATGTCTATAATACAGGGAGTTTTAAATTTACCACATATTATTTATAAATTTTTAAGCGTTGCCAAATTTACAGACGTTAGTTTTTTTACAGTTTTTTGCTAATATTAGTTTTGATGGGCTCTTATACCGAGACCTTTTTGACAATATTGATCTGCAGATAACAAATCAAAAAATACGAGGGTTTATTTAAAAATTGCATTTATTGCGAATTTACATGCTTAAAAGTACGAAACTTTCTGCATTGTACTATAATTTTTGGTATTCCTTATTTTTATATGATGAATTTTATGATAATTATGCATTGCCATATACAGGGTTGAACAACATTTCTTATATTTAGGAAAATTTACAATAACAATTAACAAATATAATAAAACAATAGTAGAATTCAATAAATTTAGTATTTTGTTGGCCCTCCTCGATTGCGTATTACATCTCTGCACCGATTTGGCATACTTAATATTAAATTGTTTATAAACTGTTGATCTAGCAGATTCCACTCTTCCAAAATAGCTTCCCTTAGCTGTTCAAAATTTTCGAATCCCCTATCTCTTGATCTCAGTGCCTTTTTTAACCTTGACCAAGCGTGTTCTATAGGGTTGCAATCAGGGGAATTCGGCGGCCATATCATTTGATTTACTCCATTTGTGCGAAGAACTTCGTTGGCGATTTGAGTCCTGTGTGGCCTGGCATTGTCGTCAACTAAGAGAAAGCCCTCTCCGAAGTTCTGTGCAAATGGAATAACGATAGGGATAAGACAGTCATTGGTATAAGAATTACCGTTAATTGTATTATTGGTTATAAAAAGTTCAGTTTTCCCATTAAAAATAATGCCTTCGAAAACAGTAAGACCCCCACCGCCAAAAGCTACTCGAGGATCCATATTTTCCTCTATATATCTTTCATTTCGTCCTCTCCAAACAAAAATGCGCCCATCGGAACTGTATAAATTTACCCTCGTCTCATCTACGAACATGCAGTTTCGCCATTCTGCATTCCACTCCCGGTGTTCGTGAGCCCATTGGCGCCTAGCAGCTCGATGATGTGGTCTCATTAACGGACATGTGGCTCTACGTCTTGCTCTAGAACCAAATACAATTTTTTAGCACTTCATAATTGAAAGATAAAAACTACATATACAAACCTTAAGCCAGATTCGTGTAACCTTCTTCTTCCTGTTATATTTGACACATTAACTTGAGTCACAGCACGCAGACTTATGTTAATTCTTCTGGAACTGTATGTCCTATTTCTACGGGCTAAGATCGTTACATATCGAGCTTGACGATTACTTAATATCCTGGGCCTGCCGCCGCTATGCCTGTAATTAGCGCTTCCATGCTGCCTTAATCTTCTCATTGCTTTCGTAATGGTGCTGCGATGAACAATGTACAGACTGGCTACATCTTCGTGACTCATTCCATCCAATACTAAACGCACCACGTTTTGAATTTCGTTCGAACCTAACTTTGGAGCTGGCATTTTCTATTTTTAAACAATATTGAATCCAGCAAAAATTACCATTTATGATAAATTAAGCATTATTATATGTCATGAGCGTTACCATGGAAACATTTATTTCAGAGCTCACTTTACACGTTTTCTAAATCTGAGTCTGGAAGTTAAATGTTATCCGTTATGTCGCATTTTGAGGATTTTTGCCAAAAATAACAAATGCTGTTCAACCCTATATATTACAATGCGCTAATTATCATAAAATTCATCATATAAAAATAAGAAACTTTAAATATTATGGTACAATGCTCAAAAGTTTCGTACTTTTAAACAAGTAAATCCGCAATAAATGCAATTTTTAAACGAACCCTCGTATTTCTTGATCTGTCATCCGCAGAGCAATATTGTCGAAAAGGTCCCGGTATAAAACCCCAGCAAAACTAATTTTAGTAAAGAATTGTAAAAAAATTAACGGCCATAAATTTGGCAACGTTTAAAAATTTATAAATAATATGTGGTAAATTAAAAACTCCCTGTATTATAGACATATGATGATGTTAAGGTAGATGGGTATAGGTATTTCATTTTCAAACATTTTCTTTTTAAGAGTCTGAAAACCGCGATAAGATCGGTCAAATATTTCTAGAGATAATTGAATTTAAGTTTAACCTATATTTTACCTTGGTGCCACGCAATTGATCAGCAGTGTAGATAGATAGATAGAGATAGAATTATCAGTAAATACATACATATACATATGTATCAATATTACTTATTTACAAATTCTAAAATGCTCTGTTGACGCATATTTCGCATTTTAACATTGAAAATGTTTTTGTTTTCTTATTATGGGGTATCAAATCACGAAAAAGTGCATGCTACATTTGGCACATCGCGTAATATACGTGAGAGATCGTGTTAGTCTGTTTCTGACGACGGAATCGGTTCAAATGACAAAAATAAATTAAGGCTATTTGAAACTAACCGAAAGTTGATTGTACGACTAACCCAAACTAACTAAAAGTAACCAAAACCACAAAAAGGGTTAAAATGAATCGGAATAAATTTAAAAAATAAAAGTAAGTTAAAACTAACTCAAAGTAACCGAAATTTGGCGAATAACCAAAACTAAGCATACAAATTAATATTAGTTATAACCTATCGGATCCGGTTCAAATTACTAAAATAAACTGGAACTAACTGTTGATTCAATGACTAACCGAAAGTAAGCAAAAGCTCCAAAAAAGGTTAAAACGTATCGGAACAGATTAAAAATATTAAACTAAGTTGAAACTAACCAAAACGAACCGAATTTTGGAGACTAACCAAAACTACCCAAAAACATTAAATTCGATTATAACGAATCGGCGCCGATTGAAATGACAAAAATTAAAACTAACTGAAATTAACTGAATATTGATTGAACGACTACCCACAACGACTATCTAACCCAATCTAGCCTAAACTTACCAAAAACACCAAATATGGCTAAAACGTATCGGAACAGATTAAAAATATTATAGTAAGTTAAAAAATAACCCAAATTAACCGAATTTTGGCGACTAACCAAAATTTAACAAAAACATTAAAATTAATTATAACATATCGGAAAGTTGATTGAATGACTAACCAAAACTATTCAAAAGTAACCAAAAGCACCAAAACGGGCTAAAATGTTTCTAAATAGGTTACACAAATTAAAGTAAGTTAAAACTAACCAAAATGAACCGAATTTGGGCGACTAACGAAAACTAATCAGAAACATTATATTTGACTATAACGTATCGGAGCCGGTTCAGATGAATACTTTGATTTCTTGACAGTGAGTTTCCAAGGTCGCATCACGACACGGAAAGTTTTAGTGAACGTCACGACACGGTTTATGCATAACTGATTATAAAGTATCGGAACCCGCTCAAATAAGAAAAATAAATTGAGACTAAGTGAAAATAACCGGAAGTTGATTGGACGACTAACCAAATCTATTAAAATTTATCAGAACGTATCGGAACCAGTTCAAATGACTAAAATAAGTAGAGAATAAGTGAAACTAACCGAAAGTTGATTAGACGACTATCCAAAACTAACCAAATCTATTAAAACTCATTAAAACGTATCGGAACCGGCTCAAGTAAGTAAAATATTTTGAGACTAAATGAAACTAACCGGAAGTTGATTAGACAACTACCAAAACTAACCAAATTTATTAAACTTGATTATAAGGTATCGGAACCGACTCAAAAGTTCAAAATAGGTTGAGACTAAGTGAAACTAACCACACACCTAGGAACGGGAAACTAACCGCAAGTTGATTAGACGACTAACCAAAATTAACCAAATCTATTAAAATTGATTATAACGTATCAGAATCGGCTCAAATAAGTGAAATAAGTTGAGATTAAGTGAAATTAACCAAAAGTTGATTAGACGACTAACCCAAACTAACCAAATATATTGACATTGATTATAACGTATCGAAACCGTATTTTCACGTTTTCACCAAAAAACCGGTTCAAAATCTGTTATAAAAAAATTAATAACATTTTTAAACACCATGCCTTCTAGTCAATCGAATGTACAAGCCGCACACCAAATTTCGTGATTCTAACTTTTTTCGTTTTGGAATAAAACGTAATATCAATAAAGGTCGGTAGTCTATCCTCTTAAGTGAATCTAACCGAAAGTTGATTAGCAGACTAACCAAAACTAACCAAATCTATTAAAATTGATTATAACGTATCGGAATCAGCTAAAATAAGTAAAATAAGTTGAGACTCTGTGAAACTAACCAAAAGTTTATACGACGATTAACCAAATCTATTAAAATTGATTATAACGTATCGTAACCGTTTCAAACGACTAAAATAAGTTGTTATTAAGTGAAACTAACCGAAATTTGAATTGATGACTAACCAAAACTCACCCAATTAATTAAAATTGGTTATAACGTATCGGAAACGATTCAAATGACTAAAGTAAGTTGAGATTGAGTGAAACTAACCGAAACTTGATTGGACGACTAACCAAAATTAATCAAATCTATTAAAATTAATTATAACGCGTCGGAACCGGTTCAGATGACTAAAATAAGTTGAGACTAAGTGAAACTAACTGAAAGGTGATTGAACGATTAACCAAATCTAAACAAATATATTAAAATTGATTATAGTGTATCGGAATCGGCTTAAATAAGTACAATAAATTGAAACTAAGTGAAACTAACCGAAAGTTGATTTGACGACTAACCAAATCTATTTAAATTGGTTACAACTTATCGGAACCGGCTCAAATAAGTAAAATAACTAAGACTAAGTGAAACTAATCGGAAGTTGATTGACGACTAACTAAAACAAACCAAATCCATTAAAATTGATTATAACGTATTGGACCGGTTCAAAGGACTAAGTTAAGACTATGGGAATCTAACCGAAAGTTGATTGGACGACTAACCAGAACTAATCAAATCTATGAAAATTGATTATAACTTATCGGAACCGGCTCAAATAAGTAAAATAAGCTGAGACTATGTGGAACTAACCGAAAGTTGATTAGACGACTAACCAAATCTGTTAAAATTGATTTTAACGTATCTCAACCGACTCGAATAACTAAAATAAGTTGAGACTTGAGACAAAGTGAAACTTACCGAAAGTTGATTTGACAACTAACCAAAAATAACCTAATCCATTAAAATTTATTTTAACGAATCGTAACCGGGTCCAAATAACTAAAATAAGTTGATACTAAGTGAAATAAACCGAAAGTTGATTAGACGACTAACCAAAACTAACCGAATCTATTAAAATTGATTACAACGTATCAGAACCGACTCAAATGACTAAAATAATCTGAGACTAAGTGAAACTAATCGAAAGTTAATTGAACGACTAACTAAAACTCACCAAATCCATTAATATTGATTAGAACGTATCGGAACCGGTTCAAATGACTAAAATAAGTTAAGACTAAGGGAAACTAACGTTGATTCGACGACTAACCAAAAATAGTCTAATTTATTTAAATTGATTATAACGTATCGTAATCGGTTCAAATCACTAAAATAAGCTGATACTAAGTGAAATTAACCGAAAGTTGATTAGACGACTAACCAAAACTAATCAAATCTATTAAAATTGATCACAACGGATCGGAACCGACTCAAATGAATGAAAATAAAATAATTTCAGACTAAGTGAAACTAACCGAAGGTTGATTGAACGACTAAACCCAAACTAACAAATTCCATTAAAATTAATTAAAACATATCGGAACCGGTTTAAATGACTAAAATAAGTTAAGACTAAGGGAAACTATCTGAAAGTTGATTGGATGACTAACCTAGTAACTAAATCTATTAAAATTGATTATAACGTAACGGAGCCGGCTCAAATAAGTCAAGAAAGTTGCGACTAAGTGAAACTAACCGAAAATTGATTAGACGACTAACCAAGACTAACCAAATCCATTAAAATTGATTATAACGTATTGGGAGCGACTCAAATGACTAAAATAAGTTGATACTAAGTGAAACTCACCGCGTTAGATCGGGGATTGAGAGACGAATCGAATGCAGTTTTTACAACCACCACTACTGTTATAAATAGTAAAAACGAACGAAACTTGAAGTAATATTCATTTATGTGGTATATTTCGGTAAACTAAACTTGAATAATATGCTAAAAGTAATTTTTTACATTAGATTGTGTTAAGGGTGGGTGAGGGTGACTTTTAGTTTCTCACGGCAGACTAGTCGTATTTCATATCGTTAGATCGAGGAATGTGAGACGAATCGAATGCAAATGGTCTTTTGCTTTTTGCAACCACGCTTATAACGTTTTAAATTATAAAAAAGAACGAGACTTGAAGTAATATACATGTATTTGGTATATTTTGGTAAACTAAACTTACGTAATCTAACCTGATCTCACTCAAACTTCTATCAAGTATATATTTCCACACAATTATGAGTTTTCTCAGATCTCAAATTTAATAAGCGTTACATTCTGCTTAGGCATTTTCAATGTCCCCCCCGGTTGCATCTTTGTGAAGGACTGTGAATTTTTTTGCTTTAAAAGACTAGATTGAAAATGATCTTCTAAATTTTTGAGGTGTTGAAATGCAATGTAGTCGTCATTTACAAAACTTTTTAAGTCGTTAATTACTTTCAAAGCTTCACTATATGTAGTAATTGTGTTATTGCTTTCAACAGTGTCAAGCTTGACATCGCTCTCTTCTTCCTCTCCTGGTGCAGGATCATGGTCAATCATGATTTCAATCGCATCGTCAATGTTCAAACCCATTTCTTCTGTAGCTGCAAAATCGTCGATTCCAATATAACTTTCAAGATTTCCTTGTGTTATATTCATTTCTTTGGCACAGCTTTTCATTTGAACTGTCGTAGATAAAGGAAGATAATCTTTTGGCTCCTATTCGAATGATATAGAATCGCCATTAATTTTGTGAAAACCAGCTTTTCTAAAACAATTTTGTATTGTTTCTCATGAAACTTTATTCCAGGCTGTTTTAATGTAATAAAGTGCCTCTAAAACATTTATGAACATCGCCAACTCTGAAGCAGATCTTACTTGATCCATTTTTGGTAAAATGCTAACCCTCGATAATAGAAATTAAAATTCTGGATGATACCTCGGTCTAGAGGTTGACATATTGATGTAGTATTGGGAGGTAAAAAAGATAACATTTTTGTTTTGTAGCTTTACCTCACGAGGGTGGGACCCTACGTTATCCCAACATAATACAATTTTTCGTTTTTGTCTGGATCATTTTTCTATCAAATTGGGGCAAACCGTTCATCCATAATGTCTTGGGTCATACATGCTTTTTTGTTAAACTTCCACATTGCCGGTAAATCTTTCATAGATACATTTTTAAATGCTCTCCTTTCCTATCACCAGCGAATCTCCTTTTTGCAAAACAGATGTTGGTAAATAGCGCACAGGGTTTAAAATTCATGAATTTTATTATGCCGCAAGGATATAAAATAAGACATATGTAACTAATCACTCAATCTGTAGAAAACCTAAATGATACTATTTACAAATCATGAAGTAGGTATTTCTAATCTTAAAATATTCCACAAATTAATACCAGTATTAGTATATATACGGTTCATGCACTTCGAAAGCACTGCAAATCATTACTTGATCTCTCCAGACAACGTCACCCGACAACCAGCTGATGATTAGCTACAACGGGCATAACACGCAAGTAATGGTTGTAACCCAAAACACGCAAAAATAGAAATCGCAAGTAAGGGAAAGCGATATGATGTGTTTGCTAAAGCGATATCCGTGGAGAGGACCCAAAAACAATTGTTTGTCTTAACAAAACATAAATATCTAACATTGAAAAGATTACTCAAAACCTAACTACTTTTTCATCTCACCTATGGAACTATCTATATGGTTCTATGGCCCCTTTTCTTCCTGGTATTGGCCAGTGGAACAAAACAAAGTGTCTATTATAGAGAGATTTTTGCAAAAGCAAAAATAGTCAATTCCAAGGATCGGCAATATGAGAGCAACAGTAATATAGATTCTTCTAGAAAGTTTGGAAAATACAATTAATTCCACTGAAGACAGCATGAAGATTTTGTGCCTTACCACGTGGAGGTGGGTTACTCATAGCTTAACAAAGAGTTTTGTTGGCAGTCTCCATAACACTGGCACTGGTTAGGGTCGAAATACATTAACATAACAGAAATACCATAAAGTAATGACCCTAATACCAGTTCATGAGGCTCCTTAAACAAAATGGCTCCACAAAGGATGCAGACCTCTCCTCGTCACCCTGTCAGCGGTCCGCGGCGTAAAAAGCCCGGTTCTCTCACGAAATGAATTTCAACACCGTCACCTCCGAAATATATAGTTGCCAACTTAACTTAATTGAAATAACGAACTCAAGCGCATGATGGAGCACCTAACATCATAGCTCGGTTAATCGAACTTCTATTCTAAACCATATTCACCAAGCAGCAAGTAACTATGTCTTAAAAATCTGCTGGGAACGTCGTCGATTCGATTGAACCTGTCTAAGTGTCAAAATCATATGTGCCTGACACTTAGTAAATGAAAACACGAAAACACTTCGAATCTCTTCGAATTGAACTGCACAACCAGAACCCTTGAAAAGTGTTTCTGAAACCTAGTCGAGGATCTACTACTCAGAAAGGGACAAAAATCTGACCTAATGTAATTATCATATGTTAAGTAGCTAGTATACCATACTAAGACTTAAACATAAATATGGAAAATATATTCAATAACTTCCAAGGTACAAAGAGGTAATGTAAATCAGTAAATCTATGGAATCTGGTAATCTCTGGAATGTAATCTAAATTATGTTTACAAATAAAAATACATATAAACTAAGCAAAGCTGTGGCATTTGTTTATGCCAAAATTTGCAAATGCTACAGCTTAAAAGCTCCTACATCCAGTGGCTGGAGTAAGTACGTAGAATTCGGATATAGACTGATAAGTACGATGCCCTTCTCGGAACAAAAATTGCATAAGTCTCATGTTAGATGTCTTGTGGCCATCTAAATATAATATTACAGGCAATCGAATATATTTGACACGTATAAAACAAAAAATTTGCCGGCCATTAGCCCGAATGAGATTTTCCAGGATTCCAATAGGCTGGCATTAACGTCGCAAAAGTTTGCGGAATTCTTGTTTCAGATTCGATCTTGGTCGATTTTCTAAACAAACAGAGAATGCTCATAGGCACTAAAATTTACCATAGGGGCTAGTTCTAAGGTGAATTTGTAAATAAAACAAAAACCTTTAGCATTATATGAATATTTTATTAAGTTATTTTACCTGAAAATTACTGGAAGCTCATAAATAAACAAAATATAAACATTTAATTATTATACGTAGTCAGTGCTACGATATGGACAATATCTGTCGATGCTAGGTATCGACCTTGCAGAATATCACAATAATAATTTTCTTAAAAACTAAAGCAATGCATAAACAATTGTAATCCTAAACAAGTATATGAATATAACGATAATCTTGCAGCTATATACACTTAAATGTTCATTAATGTTCCTGCGGAACTGCTACGTGTGCGCTCGATAAGCTGAGGTAACTCTGAGATGAAATACCGTAACATACAAACAATAATAACAGGATAAATATTACCTTAATGTCCACATATAAGCTAATATGTACACTATATTCACCAGTTGACGAGCAACGTTCAATCGTTCAGCAGTTTATTTCCAGCACAAAGGAAGTCACTTAAAAACACTTACTAAGTCTTTCCTTAGCTTCTATATACAATGTACTTCAACTTCTTGCAAATAAAAATGACTCAATGATAGTGTATTGAGATTTGAGAATGATATGCAGATATATGCTTATGGCATGGCAGCCTTTGTTGAAATGCGGTTTTTTTTTCACCCGCAAAAATTATTATAAAACACGCTACGCAGATCGCGTAGGCAGGCTAAACTCCGTGTAATGTGTAATGGGATAGCACTTATGGGAGGCAAATAACGCAAATTTAGAGAAATTGTGTAAAGGCTTAGCATCACCGGTTGTCTAAATCACTATTATGAATTTTAACACAAACCTGGTCGAAATCTGCTGCCTAGTTTTCATAGAATTCGATTATTAAAGATCGGAATTTTAGGGACCCCTAGAATTATAGTTAGGAATTTCAGGTTGGGTGAAGTGGCTATCCTGTAGGGTAGCGCTGTGATTGGTCGGGTTCAGATGAGTAAACGTTGTAACGAGAGATGACGCTACGAGTATCGCCAAGGTTTTTAAGATTTCTTTGGAATGCGAACACAGTGGCGTGGAATTTTAAATAATACAATATTAAACCGTTAGATTTGAAAGCGTGTTTAAATGGTTTTTGAACAATTCTATCAAACGCAAACAATATCATCGGGAGCGGCATTTCATAAGCTCCATACGCTGTAAAAATAAAGTAAGCAGAAGTATGAAAGGAAGTTTTTATTCAATAGGTAAGTAAATACAATTGTAGATTAAAATAACTATATGAATCTAAGCTACCTGTAACAAAAGGAGTTATACATTCTTTTTCATTATGTTCTATTATACACGTTCCTGCTACCTTTTGCTTGCTAATGCTTTTGACCCTTTTGAGCATAAGAAAAATGCAGTTTCATTTGCACTAAATGTTCTTCGAGGATCCAGCAACACATCAATCGAGCTATTTTCTTGAAAATATGCTCTGCCTATTTGAAACAAATTGCTTAGGCTACGTTCGATAAATCGGCTCTAGCTTAAATCAAATTTTGACTCATTCGTTTGCAAATTTCTGGATGAAGGGAAGTAGTTTTTTCCTTGTTTCTAAATGGGTGTATTTTTTTTTCTCTAAAAGCTCATTTCCACTTTCAAGTACTTGTTCTTTAGTTACATAAAGTCCAACTTTAGCTGCCGCTGTGATCCACTTCACCAAGATGACTTCTTCAACAGGGAACTTTCCATAAAACTTGAAGTGAACAGTAGTTTTGGGAATTTTGTATTCTTTGCTTAATGGGCAGTTCATTTTTTATATCTTCGAATGCAGATTTTAGATTTACTTCAGTAATATTACGATTTATATCGGCCAAAATACTGAAAGTTTTGAAAATTGGTAGGAATGTTAGGGATGACATAAGAAATACTAAATCGAAAAATTCCCACCCCTAAATAGTGTGCTTAATCCCTTAGGACGTCGTTTATACCCCCTTTTTCAAGTTTTCTAGATTATCTCGAGAACGGTGCACCTTTTGATAAAAAAAACCTATATAAAAATATTCCTCATAAAATTTTCTACAAAAAATGTTCCTATACATTTTTTACTAAAATTAGTAATAATGTGAGAAATAAGGCGTTTACATAAGGGTTCCTTCCAGTTACACAGTAAATGCAATCTAATATATAATATAATATAAAGTACAATGCTGAACGCTAAAAAGTTGATAGTAGGCTACTGGCATCACTTAAAATTAAAATAAATTTTCCACTTCTACTCTCTTAATCCTATAAAACCTTTCGATTTTTAAAGAGGAAGTAATATTCTATATGGATCGTACTTGTTTCTACACCTCCTCAGAGGTAAAGTAATTGGCGCGTTTTTTTTACGTGGTGTCCCCAGTAGGCCTAATCCACTAGTTCTTAAAAGACTATGTTAATCTTCGCCGGCTTCCACAGATTCGACGTTCATGTATACTTGTCCATGAAAATGGTAACACATTGCAGAGCAATGTAAGCTTGCTCTTCTGCAACTGCACCTGTGTTCGCATCCTGTTTTACACGAACACGAAATCAATGTTGAAACTAATTCGGGAGTTGGTTCTTTTGTTGTCATAATTGGGGTTAATATACCGCCTATTTCCATCCCCAATCAGTAGCTTCAAGCTTAACGCTTTTCCATGTTTGAATTTGGGAAAAACACGCTATGAGTGTAGCCGAGCAGCAGCAGTAGTTGGTGGTAGTTTTGATAACATTACAGTATTGTTCTCTTTACCAACCAGTTTGTTAAAAGACATAAATCTGAATACATCTAATCTTTTTTTGCACAGGTACAGTTGTACAAAGCAAGAACAAATCGTTCACCTGCATCTGCAATTTCTGCATGAGTAGCTTTTTCATTATTAACGATTTGCACGATATCTTGTAAGTCATCCCTTTTGTTAAGCACATTAATTGTATTAGCCTTTCCTTTGGAGAAAAACGCAGAAGTTGTGTCGCAACCGCTAATGGCGTGTGCGAATAATATTGTTTCTTTACAGGTTTTTAAAAAAGTTGAGGATTGTAAATCTCGCGAACTATAAGTCCCTTTGCTGGTATTACCCTGTTTTTCTTTTAAAAATTGAATGTCTTTGTCAGAGGAAGAAAGAGCAATAAGAAGAACTAGCAAGTCAATATCTTGACCTACAACAACTGCTGTATCGCACTTATAACATTTTTCGATAGCAGTTTGTGCTATTAATAAATCGGCGTCATCCGCAGCAACAAACACCTCGATTTCTTCATTGCTAAGTTTTTTCACTAGTTCTGCAATCACATGTTCTTTCTTGAACAAATTACTAAGGAACTTCTGCTGAGTTTCAGAAACAACAGTGTTTTCATCAAATACAATGTCAGGACAAGTTTTTTGCAGTACACGCCTTTGTCGTTCTAGGCTTTTCGTGATGTTTGCGTTCTCCAAGTAACCATCGAACACAACAGTTACTCTATTACCGTAATGCTTTTTAATGTAAGTAACGTAAGCATTGTAAACATTATTAAATGTCCCTTTTTTTGGCCATATTACGTCACAGTTGGCGTAGTGGGAAAAAATAAAACTTATTACACTATCGAGTGTGAAATAGTGGTTATCGATTTATAGTTTTACTTTTTTTGGGTAAGACCACTTTGCGCGCTTTGGATAATCAGCCATATATATAACGAATTATATATTCCGCCCTGATTTCGTTTACGCTTTATTTACCAAACAACGAGACATTTTAGAGGAAATTGTTATAGAACTTTTTTTGTAGAGAATTTTATGAGGAACAACTTTGTATATAAGTTCTTTTACTTACCATGCACTGTCTCGTAGATATTCCGAAAAAAAAAATTAAAATTGGGGTAGAAACAATGTTGTAAGGGATGAAGCACATACTTTAGAGGTGGGAACTTTTTAGTTTACTAATATTTATGCTATCCTTATTATTTGTACCCATTTTTAAAACTTTTAGAATCTTGTCCGATATATTGCAATTTTAACTGTAATATTACTGAATTAATTAACCAATGAAAACTGCTTATAACCCAGAATGGCTTATTAGATGAAGATGCTGTTCTAGAAGACCTTGAACTTGTAGGAAGAATTCTTGGTGAATACATCGATACTCCAGACAGCAAGTATAACGCCAATAGTATATTTAGTATCTTTCATCTTAATATCAGAAGCATTAAAAAAAATTTGATAAACTTTTGGTTACTTTCTCAACATGTAGTATACATTATGATATTGTTATTTTGAGTGAATGTTTTAGGGTAGATTGATTTCAACAAATTAATATTCCGGGTTATAATGCCTATTATGACAATGCGGATTTCAATAAAAATGACGGGGTTGTAATATTTTACAAAACAAATTTCAATGCAATGGTAACTAGTCTTAAACTTGTTTTCTGTAGAGTTACATTAAGTATTTTAAATGTTGCTGTTGATGGTACATCATTTCAGATTATTGCACTATATCGTCCAAATCCATCTAATATAATATCGTTTTTGGAAGAGATTGATAATTATCTTGAATTAAACCCAGTGAACATCCACTTTCAATTACTTTTAGGGGACATTAATATCGATATTTTGTACGGAGATGTAAATACTAATAAATATCTATCTCTAATGGCTGGACACGGATTTTTGCCTTACACACAACTACCAACTCATATAACTAAAAACGCATCTACTTGCATAGACCATTATATTTATTAAGCAGAAACATGCAAATGTAAATGTAGTGTTAAATCGTATATATTAACGTGTAGTATTACACATCATTATGCTGTAACCGCTATTTTTCATAGATACACATATGCTCAAATCCAAGAAAATAAAAACGAAATGTTTCAAACAATCAAAAAAATAAATACAGGAAAATTCTTAGCATTAATTGAAGGTAAAAACTGGACAAATGTGATTGCGGCAAATGACGCTCAAGTAGCAACACATATTTTTACAGACACTTTTCAGCATTTGATAAATGAGTACACTGAAATAAAAACTATTCGCGAATAAAAGTAAAAAAAAATAAATAAAACCTTGGATTACTGAAGGTCTTACAAGATCAATTATAACAAGAGATAAATTAAAAAAACGTTTGTGTAATAATTTCTCGGTAGCCTTAGAAGAACAATATAAAACTTACAGGAATTCACTAAATAGTCTTCTAAAAAAATGTAAACATAATTACTATAAAAACATAATAATGCAAAATCAAAATAACATGAAACGATATATCAGGTCATTTCTGAGGAAGCAAATGAAAAATCTTGAAAAGTACAATAAACTTAGATATCTTCAATGAAAATGGGCATGTTTTCAATAGTAGTAAAGAAATGGCAAATTTCTGTATATTTGACTAGTATAGGCACTAAAATGATTGAAAAAATAAATATACGCCACAATTTCTCATTAAATAATATTCCTATTAACAGTAACTCGATATTTTTGACTCCTGTCACAGAAAATGAAATGCTCCTCCACATCAATTCTTTAAAAAATGCTAGCGCACCTAGCAAATTAACGTGCGTGTTAAAACTAACTGCGAGATACATTCTGCGCCCTCTTAGCCATATCATAAACTTAATATTTACTAATGGAAAATTTCCCAAATAATTTAAAAACTCTGTGGTAACGCCTAACACAGAGGGTGACAAAAATAAAATTTCAAATTATCGTCCAATTAGTTTAATCAACAACTTTGGTAAAATTACTGAAAAATGTTTAAAAACGCATTTTTTGAATAATAACAAAATATTAAGTGAATACCAGTACGGTTTTCGAGAAGGTAGAAGCACATCAGATGCCATGTATGACGTTATTAATGAAATTTCAAACAACCTTGATAATAGTAAAAAATGTATAGCAGTGTTTCTAGATTTAGCGAAGGCTTTTGACACAGTACATCATGAAAAATTACTACAAGTGTTAGAGCGGTATGGGATCCGTGGTACTGTGTTAAATCTTTTTGAAAATTATTTATGTTAAAGTCAATAAATGTCTAAGTGAACCGCAACTCGTGAGAGTGGAAGTGCCACAAGGGACCAGTACTCTTCACCATTTATGTAAATTCACTATTAACGCTTGACATAGATATGCTGATGACACTGTTGCTATGTTTAGTGGGCATGATTGGGAAGTTAGTAAGGAAAGCGTTCAAGAAGCAGCCCCGTCTCCAGGCTTTAGGCCGCCCGAGGCGAGCAGAATTTGGCCGCCCCTTACAACAGACCAATTAAGGAGTCAATAATGACCTATCCGGCGAATAGGCGCGGTTTTTAAAAGGTAGGTTCCGATATAAGGAGATGGCCTGCAGGGTCTATATTTTCATGGTAGATGTACCATGTGGGGGCACCTGGAATTAAATCGGGGATGCCGGGGCTCAATTTTAAGGGGGGTTTTGAGGGGCTATATGGAACTCGCGTGTTTTTTCGCGGTTTCTGGCTAAATGGAAGCTCAGATAGAAACTTTGCCGCGATCAGACGCCGCATAGCGGAGTCGGGGTTGGCTGGTTGGTGGGTATCCCCCACGCCCCCCGTTTCCCGGATTTTTATCGAGAAGTGGGGGAAATCGCGAAACACGTTTTTAACGGGTAGGTTCTGGTAGAAAAAAGTAGAATTTCGGCAAACGGAAAAAACCGTATTTTTATATCGACCTAACCGTCATTTTTTCGCATCGGTATCGGAACCTACCTGGAACCTATCGGTGGAACCTATCGGCTTTTTTTT
>JAEQML010069850.1:0-17198 GCA_016904865.1 Pissodes strobi | reverse complement strand
CAATTTTTTTTATTTTCCTGAGGTTATATTTGTAAAATGTTTTTTTTTCTTGATTTTGGATATTCCTTGGGTTAGTTTTGGTTAGTTTTTGTGCAATCATTATTTTTAATTTAAACAATTTTGTGTACCCTACATTTTCTTATTATAACCCGGTATAATGTGGAAATTTCAATGCTGGAACCATAGAAAATCTACTTGAAATAAGGATTCCATATTTGCAAAAATCATCAAGATCCGTCAGTCCAAAGTCAAGTTGTAGGATTTTAAAAATCTTATTAACCGATATTTGCTAACAGATTTTCAAAGTCAGTTGGAGTCATTCTTGTAAAGTTTTTGTAATAGCCACTAATGTGCTGGAAGCTTAAATCATTAATTAATTCCGGACCGGCTCTTCCTTTGTACATTTCACTACGCCACCATCTACGTCTTTTGTTTTTTTTTAACATTAAATGAGATGCAATGAGCATCGCATAACAAAAAACATGCTGCAGCTTTCTCTTCGTTCGACATGTTTTCCACACAAAAACAATGATCCAACTCAACGACCTCTACGAATTCGTTGATATAACTTGCAAGTCACGTGGCGAGCGCGTCTCTCTACATGGCTCGCAGTAGGCGCGCGAGACAACCGCGCTCGTCGCGTACGCGTAGCAGGCGCGCGGGCGGCGCGTCGCGTGTGTGTCGCGCGCGCGCGCGTCCCGTCAGGTCTGTACGCACCTTATTAAGTCCGCTGCTGCGGAAAATTTCCCTCTTTGCCTGCGCAAATCCCTCGCCTATCGGCTACCCGTCAATGTCACGGCTTAGCCGTGACCCAGTTTTCGCAAGTACTTTCGCGATCGGACGGTGTGAATTTATTTTTACGGAATAGTTTTCGCACGCTTTACGCTAAACGCTATTTAAAACATATATATGGTTAAGATGGCTAAGCGTTGTTTTTCTTATTGTACGGTTGATGACTGTTGTATAACTACACGTGATCTCTCCCTTTTTCTCTTATAGAATTGGTAAGGAATTATTCAATTTTTATGAGACAAAGTGAAACTAACCGAAAGTTGATTGGACGACTAACCCAAACTAACCAAATGTATTAAAATGGATTATAACGTATCGGAACTGATTCAAATGTCTAAAATAAGTTGAGATTGAGTTAAACTAACTGAAAGTTGATACGGCGAGTAACCCAAACTAAACAAATCTATTAAAATTGATTATAACGCATCGGAACCGGTACAAATGTCTAAAATAAGTGAAACTAACCGAAAGTTGATTCGACGACTAACCCAATCTAATCAATTCTATTAAAATTTATTAGAACCTATCGGAACCGGTTGAAATGACTAAAATAAGTTGAGACAAAGTGAAACTAACACAAACTGATTCGGCGACTAACCCAAACTAACCAAACCTTTTAAAATTGGTTATAGCATATCGGAACCTGATCAAATGACTAAAATAAGTTGAGATTAAGTGAAACTAACTGAAAGTTGATTTGACAACTAACCCAAACTAACCATATCTATTAAAATTCATTATAACCTAGCGGAACCGTTTGAAAACACTAAAATAAGTCGACACAAAGTGAAACTAATCGAAAATTGATTCGACGACTAACCCAATCTAACCAAATCTATTAAAATTGGTTATAGCATATCGGGATCGGATCCAATGAGTAAAATAAGTTGAGACTAAGTGAAACTAACCGAAAGTTGATTAGACAAGTAACCAAATGTATTAAAATTGATTATAACGTATTGGAACCAATTCAAATGTCTAAAATAAGTTGTGATTAAGTGAAACTAACTGCGACTAACCCAAACTAACCAAATCTATTAAAATTGGTGATACCGAATCGAAACCGGATCAAATGACTAAAATAAGTTGTGAATAAGTGAAACTAACCGAAAATTGATTAAACAACTAACCAAAACTAACCAAATGTATTAAAATTGCTTATAACGTATCGGAACCGGTTCAATTGTCTCAAGTAA
This sequence comes from Pissodes strobi, assembly GCA_016904865.1. Classification (NCBI taxonomy): domain Eukaryota; kingdom Metazoa; phylum Arthropoda; class Insecta; order Coleoptera; family Curculionidae; genus Pissodes; species Pissodes strobi. The sequence goes on along the minus strand of JAEQML010069850.1, from coordinate 15,210 downwards.
GTTGAGACAAAGTGAAACTAACTGAAAGTTTAATCGACAACTAACCCAAAGTAACCAAATCTATTAAAATTTATTATGACCTAGCGGAACCGGTTGAAATGACTAAACTAAGTTGAGACAAAGTGAAAGTAACTGAAATTGATTCGGCTACTAACCCAAACTAACCAAATGTTTTAAAATTGGTTATAGCATATCGGAACCTGATCAAATGACTAAAATACGTTGAGACGAAGTGAAACTAACCGAAAGTTAATTAGACGACTAACCAAATGTATTAAAATTGATTATAACGTATCGAAACCCGTTCAAATGTCTAAAATAAGATGAGACTAAGTGAAACTAACTGAAAGTTGATGGAGACTAACCCAAAGTAAACAAATCTATTAAAATTGGTTATAGCGTATCGGAACCGGATCAAATGACTAAAATAAGTTGAGACTAAGTGAAAATAACCGAAAGTTGATTAGACGACTAATCAAAATTAAGCAAATGTATTAAGATTGATTATAACGTATCGAAACCGGCTCAATTAAGTAAAACAAGTTGAAACTTCTATCACGTGCACTGTGCTACTCGCTACGCGCGCTTGTCGTCAGTATCCCGGATTGAGCCAAAATAATCGAAACTAACTTTAATTAACCAAACGAGCGCATTGAGACGAGCGCGCTACACGCTTGACCAACCCCTCTGGACAAAACTAAAATTAACCCCAACTAATAAACATAACCAAAAGAAAGTAAATAAAACAAGTCTTGTCACCGACGGAAATCGAACCCGGGCCGTAGTATCACAAGCACAGAAGCTAATCCTGAACCGCAATTCGCATGATTGCAAATCAATGAATCTCAATTTTTATCTTATATCACTATCGCTTTGCCTCGCTTTAATAAGTTATATAAAATAATAATTTCGGGAAGAATAGATATTGGTTTAAAATCAGCACAACACAACTATTGACTAATATAAAATTGTCAAACAGAGAAATGTACCGTTTTAATTTAAAATCATATGAAATTAAGAAATAAATCTGGCAACACAGCCTTTCTACAAACCTGCCCTGCGCCGTCTGCCAGATTTCAATAAATACAAAACAGTACATTGAATGTCGGCAGACAAAAGTAGTAGTAATTACAGCAGATTCGTACAAGTTTTTAATGATTTTTTATAAAAAAAAGGTAGCGAGTTGCACAGTATACGTGATAGAAGTAAATACGTGTTACCGAGTCTCAATTTATTTTAGTCATTTGAGTCGGTCCCGATACGTTATAATCAATTTTAGTAGATTTGGTTAGTTTTGGTTAGTCGTCTAATTAACTTTCGGTTAGTTTCATTTAGTCTCAACTTATTTTAGTCATTTGAACTAGTTTCAATACGTTATAATCTAAGATTGGGTTAGTTTGGCAACTTTCGGTTATTTTCACTTAGTCTCAACTTGTTTTAGTCATTTGAAACGGTTCCCATACGAGTTAGTTGGTGTTTTCAATTTTTTTTGTTAAATACGACATCCACTGTGACTACGCATTTGTCATATTAATAATAAAATGTAGTAAGATATCGATAACTATCGACAGCCGAAAATATCAGGTTAAAATTGTTCCATTGTCGCTGTTTTCTTGTTATATTTTGTAATTTGTGTTCTGAGTTAAACAATACCAGTTGTTTTTGGGTTTCGTATTAATTGTAGATACCTACTCGTATTTTTATCCATATCGTAGGTTACTTATTTATTATAATACTAAATAACTATTATAAAGTAGTATCACTAATGAGCTATAAATGACACGGCGAATGTCAATAACTGTTCGTAAAAAATTAATAATACAAACATTAATAATCATATTTATATCATAATATTCCTAATAGAACGATTCCCGTATAAAAGTATTTGCTTCAAATTGATGGAAAAGGCTGAAATTTGTGTTCCTAAGTTTTGCAATCATAAGTGCTGCTTTCAGTGAAGAAAGAAGTTCTGATGTTATCAATACAAAACGGATGATATTATGGATGATGTAAACATCCAGAGAGTGTTTGACTTTCTAAATATTAGAGATTTGGGTTCAATAGACATCGAAAAATTTCACTTTATAGGTGAACATGATGTCAACAATTTTATGGAAATCGACGCAGAACCATCCAATCCAGAAGAAATGGAAACGGATGCAGAGAATGAATATGCAAATGGAAATGTGGTGTTCCTTGAAAACTATAATGAGGTTGGTTTTTTTCGACCGAGTCTTTTGCATAATGCAGAGTTATGCTGTTGTAACAACATTTCCTAGGAATATGATCGTTCACACTCAATTTTGTGAGTTAGTTTGTCTTTAATGGATAAATAAAAAATATTTAAATTATTTTGCGAAATTTTATTGTTGTTTTTCAAATAACTACTATACGATTTTAATACTAGTTAAATTGAATTCAAAATTTGTATAGTTGGTTATTTTTTATAGTTAATATAATATAATTGAAATAAGCTTATCCAATACGGTACTATAGGAATACCAATATCAAAAAGTTTATTAGTAACATTACAATAGGATAAATAAAAAATTTAAATTATTTTGCCAAATTTTTTTGTTGGGTTTCAAATAACTATTATGCTATTTTAATAATAGTTAAATGGAATTCAAAATTTGTACAGGTTATTTTTTATAGTTAACACAAGAAAACGATTAAAATAAGCTTATCTAATACGGTACTATAGGAATATGAGTGTTTCCATCAATATCAAAAACTCCATTAGTAACATTACAATATACACAAGCGTTTGGTATGCTATATGATACAATGATCTCGAACAAATTATACATTTCAAATCATTAATTGAATATTCCATTTTCCTCTTATAGTGGGTATTAACATGTTTATGAATAGTAGAATTTTGAAAAAAACTGATATGAAGTGAAAAACAAAAATAGCACAATATATGATCTTCTCTATCCGCAAATGTTGCTACAACAGCATAACTCTGCGTTATGCAAAACACTCGGTCGAAAAAACCAACCTCATTTTAGTTTTCATCTTCTGCATCGGTTTCCATTTCTTCTGGATTCGTATGGTTCTGCTTCGATTTTCATAAAATGTTTCGATGTCTATTGAACCCAAATCTCTAACATTTAAAAAGTCCAAAACTCTCTGGATGTTTACATCATCCATTTTGTATTGATGATATCAAAACTTCTTTCTTCACTGAAAGCAGCACTTATGATTGCAAGACTAATGGCCATTCGCACGGCTTCTCTTAACCCAAGATTAAGTTAAGGTGCACCTTACCTGGTTTATTTTTGTTGCACCATCTCTCTTAAGTGTAAAGTTTCACTTAAAAATCATATAAAATTAAGCCTTGGAATTGGTCGGGTTTAAGCCTTTTATCTCATTTCTATCCTTTGTTTTATTTTTTAATATAATTAAGCATTTCTCTTGAAACATCAGTTACCACTATGGACCTTGCAAACTTTTTAATCGATGAAGAAGACGAATTGGATGAATTAATGTTAATAGTCTTTGGTAGAAGAGTTTACCAACGATTAGAGTATTTTTATTCTTTCGATAACGTAACGTTTTTCAAAAGGTTTCGTTTAAGTAAAAAAACAGCTCTTAATATTTTAGAGTTAAGAGAAGATGAAATTGAATACCTCTACGATCCGTGTAACATGTAATATAAGCTTCACTATATAACATTGAAATAAAAAAAAATTCACTGAACTAAAATGTCAACGCCAGTGTCGCCAATGCCAATGGGGGAATAGAAAGAGCACCAGAAAAGTAACTAAAATTCCAACATTGCCAAGTTTACCTAACGTTTCGCTAAGATCTCGTTAAGCCTTGGTCGCGCGAACAAAATTCATCTAAGGTGGACCTTAAAGTTGAGGGGGACTCTTACTAAAGTCAAGATTTTAAGCAAAGCCGTGCAAACAGCTATTAGGAACACAAATTTCAGCCTTTTCCATCAATTTGAAGCAAATAAAACACTCATTTTCTATACCTTCTTTTTCTACGAACTGTTCGTGTATGCGATTTTTGTTATTTACTTTAATTTTTTCACCACTTGCTTTTTGGAACCACTATTTCTTTTTCGTTTTCTTGTATTCACCATTATCTACCTGTACAAATTTTGAATTAAAGTTTTGAACCCTAAGCTGCTAGTTTTATAATAACTGTTTAAGTGGGGAATAAAAGCTTAAGGTTACGTACAAAATGTATCAAGGTTATACCAAAGACAACACCTTGTTTCTTGGTGGGAGAACGTCCTAACCTAATTTTAACCTATTAGGTGGAGTGTTGACCGGTCGATAACCGAGGCGTAATGGAACAAGGTTACATTACAGAGTGAATCAACACCCAGACTTATGTGTATCTTAATAGTAGAACTAAGATTTTACAGGAAGGCACAAACTTATTTCATGATGAGAGAGACTCCTCAAAACTCAACGAGAGAGAGCCCTCAAGGAGGAGGTAATTACCTCCTCCGTGAGGACTCACTCTCGTTAACACACTACACACTATTGATCGTACACGGTAGCTGCACGCATACCGTGGTCGAGTGTGTTCAAGGCCAACGGCGGGATTTTCCACGGCACGCTGGAGTGAGCGGACTTATTAGAATATCTATAGGGTGCCTGTACCATACCCTTGAAAAATATTCGAACTCTTCACTGATTTCATTTTCAAATTTACTCATGAAAAGAACGGCTGTAAACAGTTTCCCATTGTGGTGCCTTCAAGTTGTTGGTAATAGTAATTTTTATATTGCAAATAATTTTGATCCATGCAAAGTTTGGTAAAAGTTAAATATTTTTGTTTGATTTCGTTATCAAAACTATTCATGTCAAGTAATTTACCAAGGTATTGAGGGAAACCGCTTATTTGAAATATTATTTCCTTAGACTTTATACATTCAGTTTTGGGGCACCCTATATATACGTAAAGAAAAAGAAAAGAAAATCAAATCATAAATTGAAGTCGGGTATTGCAAGGTTTTTTCTATGGATCCTCAACCGTATCGTTCGAGAGCGGAGACAGAAAATCTGAAACCGGCGCAGTGAACACTTTATTTTGTGAATGGTTTTTCTTTTATGATGTAAGGTGCTGTTACAGGTCAGTAAAGTGAAATTTATAATATTGTTATTAGCATAAAGTATACAAGTATTGCTTTTATTTTTATGGATAGTCATATTGGATGGTAAAACATGTATGAATTTATTGAAATCGTTTTATGCTGTGTACAACGCTGCTTTAAATGAAAACAAAAACAAATTATTTTCTGTCTTTTCGTACTGGGATTTTAGTTTTAAAATGACTGAGATTGTCAGTTTGGTGAATCTACTAACATTTTTCTCCCCTGACTGGGCGAATATCCTAGCTATAAATGATAAAGGATCATTCTAGAGATATTAGCTCAAATTTCAACGATTAGCTGAGCAGCCTGCCGCATTAAGGGACCTTAGTACCTGCTGGCGATGCCTGGCTAGCTAACACCAAACTCTTCAGTTTTAGATGCATTGTCACAAGTGTGGAACGACAAATTTTGGCACGGGGACAGTAATTTAATTTTTATAATGTCAATAAATATTGCGCAGCGTGGTTCGTTTTGGAATTGTGATCGAGGGTTTCTCTGCCATGCTCTTTTCCCTCGTGAATTCCAGGCTGAGTATGGCACGTTTTCTCTCTAATTAATAAACTAGGTGTATTACAAATTTGTGGTTTGTTTTACATACCACACCTTATTCCTCAAATTTCCCTAATTTTGTTTCAGGCGCATTATGGATAAGTAAAATTGTGCAAGGTACAGTTATAACACAACGTAGGTATTTTTTTTTTGTTAATCTGTTTTGACGTTCATTGGTCAAATAAAGGCAAAGCACAACTTATCTCATTCAACCTTGTTGAACGAACCCGGGTACGTTATACTACAGTATTGCAAGGTCTGTGGGATTGGTACACTAGGGCAGGGGCGTAGTCACCGGTGTTCCGTGGAACACGGCCCGGTCCCTCAAGTGGCCCTTTTAAATAAATGTTTTGATAACTCCGTTAGTAAAAGTAAGCCGATCCTAAAAAAAATAAACCCAATGCGTTGGTCGTCAAGACACGATGCATTAGACGCCCTTAGATTGTAAATGTAGTAAAAGGTTTATCACAAATTATATTGACCTGTAATAACAAAACTGAAGTTGACGAAGCTAATTCGTTAAAAAAAAACGAATTATTTCAAACTGTCTTTTTAATCATTCTGTAATCAAAAATTTACTTATACACTTTCGATACTACTGCAAAATAAACAGTAAGACATTGAACACGCATCAAAAATATTCAATACTGGGTTCGAAAATGTCAGAACACCTAGGAAAAATTTCATTTATTTATAATTGAATCAAATAGTTTGGCTGCAGAATGGGGAGAAAAAGAGGGTAACTAGGCCCAAATGATTTTTTGATTAAAATAAAAATCATTTTCTATTTGAATCCATCGAAGACTGATTCAAAATAAAAGTTTTTTATACAATGTTAGATTTAGATATTATAATATCTCAATTAAAAAGTAAAAGTAAATGTTTTAGGTAATGATTCAGTTTCTGATGATGAATTGTATCGGATGGGTGAGGAATGGTACGTGAAAGATTCCAATGATATTTCCGATTAAATTTCGCCACAAATTGTTTCTTTTAGAAGTTGTTTTAAGGGTGATTTAGGTGGGATCAAATCAATTAAACAATTAATGGAATTTATTTTTCAGTTCCTGTAGTAGTTTCAGTCAAATTTTGACGGCTTGCTTCCTGAGTATCCCTGTATCTGTAGCAACAGCCCAACCGTCATTATCCAAGTTGAAATTGATAAAGAGCTTTTGTTAGAAACACCATGGGACAGAAAGCAATGTGGGGTTGTCAATAATTCTGTTAATTAGGAACCAAATTCGCGGAAAATAAACGTGTCTTCCACAGTGTCGACTTTTGCAGATAGTAAAGCGAGGAAGAAAATAAATTAGATCAGTGATTTCATTTTATTAATAATTTACTTAATTCATATTATGTTGTATGTTGCACATAGTTGGTACTAAATATGTTTTAGTCTTTAATTTTTGTGCTTTTGTTATGCGTCGTTGATTTTTCTTAAAATAAACGTAAAGATATATTTTGTATTTAATGGGTATGGGACCCGGAGATTCTATGAAACACAGGCCCGTAATGGCATCACTACGCTACAGCACTAAGGAACAATGAGCTAACATCAAACGAGATTAAAATTTCACCTTCATTAAGGTTCGTACCTTTAATTATGTTTAGTGTACCAATCCCACATACGTTGCAATACCTTGGTTAATTACTTGAGATGAACAGTTTTGATAACGAAATCAAACAAGAATATTTAACTTTAACCAAAATTTGCATGGATCAAAATTATTTTCAATATAAAAATAAATATTACCAACAACTTTAAGGCGACTTTAGTATAAAAGAGACGTAGGTCGATTTTAAGTTTAGTTTTAACTATCTCTTGATGATGCTAACATGGTTAGCGAAATGCGCGTCGAGTACAAAAATTAAGTTTCTGTATTGTGCATAAATCTCCGGTTTAGAGCACACGCAAAGTTTAAGGATTACCTTAGATGCACAGAAATTAAGCTATCCTGTCACACAAAGAGAAAAAAATAGAATGAAAGCTAATTATACTTTAATTTCAGTTTTAATATGTCAGCAAATAACTTACACTTTTATCTGATGGAGAATCTTTTTTGGACATATTATATAAAAGCCACTGACTCTACCAAATGGCAACCGTATTTTTGTAGAATTAATAAAATATTAATAGTCATTCATGGTGATTTAATAATATGAAAAGTGGTAAGGTAATTTGACATAAATTAAAAGGTACCTACGTAAATTAGTTTAGCATTTTCTCCTATAGAAAGTCATTTTACAGATTATTCATGCATTTTTACTTTACGTTTTATTAAAAATATACGGCTCACCTGGTACTGCAACAGCAGTAAAACTTTTTTTGGAAGATTCTTGTTGATCATTTTTAGTTTTTATTTTTGATGGGCATCGGACTTTAAACCGTTTATTAGAATATTTTCTGCTTTTTAAAGTATGAGGCCTAGCAAATCTTTCATGTGATCTTCTTTTATCGTGCTCATGATCATCATATGTAAGGGTCTTTTCAAGTTGATCATGTTTTCTGAGCGGTGATTTAATTTTTTCATCAGACGTCGATTTTGGAAAATCTCCTGAACTCGATACCCGACGAATACCATTCTTATCCTCCGAATCTTTTAAAGATGCCGGTCTCTCTTCCGAACTTGATCTAAAATTTGACTTTGATGAATTTCAAATATGCTTTATGGACAAAAAATGAAATTTTCACTACAAACTATAATAAGAAAAATCAGTAATTGCGAGAGAAAACTAGTACTATAAAGAGACATTTAAAATATGAAATCAAATTTTCAAACCAAATGAGAAAATTGAATTAAATCAGTGTTGCCCTATATAAAATAAACCTAATACTAAAACTAGATACACGAAGGTAAAATATAAACATGGCTTTTCATCTATGTGCCTCGCGTATAAAATTACAGAACATTATATACCTACACTTACAAATTCACAAGTAAAATATACAAATAAATTTACATAAAAAGAAGAATTCTAAATTGATTTACGATAAGCATAAAATATGCCTGTTATATGGGGGTGATGGTATACGAGATCGTTTAGACGTCTCCACCAAGGGCTCCTTGTAGTGTATCCTAAGAATGGGCTACGGTGCATTCCTGGTATAGGCTTCAAGTGCGTCAAGACCGATGTCCGTGAGCGAAAAGCCGCATGCTGCCAGAGCTGCCTCTGCTAGCTAACTGAAGACATCGGATCTAGACTAGGCAAGTCGAAAAACTCCCCCAAGCCACGGTGTAGCATACGTGCCAAGGACTGAATGGCATCAGGGTTATGATGTCTCGAACATGCCTTCAGGAAACCAGGCAGCATCCTGTCGTATTCTTATGCCCCTCCACAGCAATGCAGGGCTCTACTGTGGTTGACTCCTTTCCCTAGCTACTCGTGGGAACTGTATGGCAGAACAAAACCTAGAGAATTCACCCATCAGGGAGGGTCAAGACCCTAAACCAATGGAGACTGAGGATGGACAGACCAACCTCAACCCAACAACCATAACAGGAGAGGCTGGAAATAAACCAACCAATCCTGAAACCAGTAGCCCTTTTTCTGGGACGGAAAGAAGCCTATTAGGTTTGACCACCACAGAGGAAGAGAGGAGCGAGACCAAAGGGGAGTCGGCCGATCTTGAGAATCCTATTCTCAAGAGAAGGAGGCTACCGATGTCGGCGAAAAAACGTCTCAGACGATTCCTTCAAGAGGGGTTAGACTACCCATCAGCCTTGAAAAAGGCTCTTGAAGGAAGAAAAGAGGACAAGGAAGACCTGAACCTGGGAAGTGGACAGAGACAACTGCCCACTATTCGGGAACAGGAAGACCGCCCCTTCACCAGCAGATCACAGGGCGCAAAATGCACACGATCTGATGACAGCACATCTGAACAGCAGGCAAAGAAGCACAGGGCTAGAACAACCACCCCTGGCTTATCTTATGGAGTGGCACTGCGGGGTATTGGAGTTGGAGTAGTTCACACTGATTCTCCGGCTGCCTCATTGGATAATAGTCAAACTAGACTGATACAGAACGCCATAGTGACGTCTGTAGACAGGCTTACGGAAGACGGACCTCAAATCCGCTTCCTGTTATGTGCAGCTATGCCAGGCTGGCTGCAAGTGACTTGCGCTGGCGACGCGAACATGACATGGCTTAAGAACGTAGTAGCCATCCTATAGCCGTGGGAAGGTGCTCAACTGAAAGTCGTCAGCGGAGTTGAAATGCCACAACCACATGTATGCATCGCATACATACCCGAATACAACGACAAACGGTTGACATCGGAAGTGGTTCTTACGAGACTGCGGAATATGAACCGCAGTCTAAACACCCGGGAGTGGGTAATACTACACCGGAAAGAATCAGGTCCAGGACAAACCTGGACATTCGCCATTGATGACGATTCAATGGATACTTTGCAGGGGATGGACTTCAGACCCTTCTTTGGCTTTGGACAGGTGCAATTCCATCCTAAGTCACGGGGGGATCCACAGGAACATCAGGCTGGCACTTCCACCGAAGCCCCTCAGGGAGAAGCTGAAGGTCGGCTTGATCCTGCCTTCACAGGAGCTTCCAAACCTGAGACCGAATTGGTGGAAGCAACAGCTTCAACATTGGGTGGCAGTGAGGGAGGGCAGTGAGGGAGCCAAATTCCTCTCAAAAAATGTCGCACCTTGACCAGGCCCCCTGAAAGGGAAAGGAAAATCCTTCCCTGGCAAGGGGAGGAAAAGGTCGAAAAACCAAGGAGGTAGGGCCCCCTTGGACAAGCAGACTGGGAAGAAAAATGGAAAATAAGAACATTTTTCTGCAGGCCAATCTGCAACATGCCAAGGCTGCTTCGTACATCCTTGGCAAAACTTTTAAAGAAGGGCGGGTAGATATCGCCCTTCTCCAGGAACCCTGGCTAGCAACCATAGCCCAAATACGAGGCCAGGATAGATAATTTGCTCTGGAAACAGACCCAGAGCATGTATCATAATCAAAAACAACATGAAATTTTTCAAAATTTCAGATCATTGCTTGCGGGACATGACGACAGCACTTGTCAAAATACCCACGGGACAGGGTACAACGGATATGATCGTATGCTCTACCTACTTTCTTGGAGACGCTGAAGCAAACCAACCTCCTACAATTGAAGTGCGGATCTTGATCGCCTACAGTCGGAGGAAGAACATCCATCTATTAGTTGGATGTGATGCCAATGCGCACCATACAGTGTGGGGTAACTCGGACACCAACCAGAGAGGTGAGTCATTATACAATTATTTACTAGGGGAGGGGCTGGTTGTTAATAGCAGGGGCTCTAAACCAACCTTTGTAACTGCCAATAGCAAGGAGGTATTAGATCTAACGATCAGTGATAATCTCTTATCCACAAGAATCTCAGCCCCTGCTATTAACAACCAGCCCCTCCCCTAGTAAATAATTGTATATTGACTCACCTCTCTGGTTGGTGTCATCAGAGCCCTCTTGCTCTGATCATAGACATATTCTCTTCAATCTAAAAACAGGTGAAAGACCCATCTTTGAATACAGGGACCCTAAGTGCACTGATTGGGCTGGTTTTAGTCTTACCCTTCAGGTACTAAATGAAAAACTTTTTGGATTCCATGCATAAAATGTAATCCAAAAGGACATCTAAACTAACATCAGTGTTACTTGTCAGTTGGAACAAAAGGACATATCCACGAAGAGGCACAAAACTACATTAAAACGACAACGGTCACATCAAAATTTAAATTACACGTTACATTTTTTGAAAGGTTCACATAATTAAACAATTAACAAAAGAACAGATCGACGTGGGGACCACGGTTTAATGGAACGACAAACATGTCTCCGTTGAAGATATTACCCTTCAGGAGCAGATGCAGACCTCTATTGCAAAGATATCAAATCGTGATGAGATTGAGCTGGCCTCGGAGCAACTGAGGACAGCCATAAATACGGCTTAACGTGAAAACTGTCCACTAAAGACTAAAAGGGATAACAGAGGAACCACTTGGTGGAACAACTCCCTTGACAAATAAAGGAAGGAGGTTCGTACACTCTTTAATAGAGCTAAAAAGACCGGCATATGGGATCAATACAGAACTGCTCTAACGAACTACAACAAAGCCATCAGAGAGGCAAAAAGGAATTCAAGAGAAACCTTGTGCCAGAGCATAACAGATGCACCTGGCGATGCTAGGGTCCATAGAATCCTCTCTAGAGAACCCGTTCAGCAGTTAGGATTGCTAAAACGATCTGACGGATCCTTTACGAAATCTGGCATAGAAACGTTGGAGCTTCTGGCTAAGACTCATTTCCCGGGATGCCAGATTTTGCATATCAATCACACATGCAGATTTGAAAACTATTCACCCCAGAAAGCTGTTCGATTTCATGAAAAGGATCGAGCCTCTGGCATAGTGGAAACCACAGATGTGAGCCACAATAGACCATGGATCGCAGTAGAGGGTCCTATTTGGGCTCACTCACGTGTACAAATACAAATACAATACAAATGCCTGTATATTATAATAATCTTACGAGATAAAAAATGAGTTATTCTATTCCTAAAAAAATTCTCTGTAACCTGACGAATTACAACGGGCAACGATTGCTAAATATATTTGTATTATTACAAATTAATTCCTACTTCCCGATCCTAATCCTCCTCCTAATTTTTCAATTTTTCATTTCGTTTGCACTACTACGTAAAATGTACTATAGCACAGTTTTATCAGCTATACCGAAACAGAATTTTTGCACTGGACGTGCGTTTCGTTAACTAATGTTAGCGCACATATTCTATTTCGGTATTTTGGACAAAACTTGGTATACATGTCTTCACTTTCTCACAAATGTTATAAAATGGAGCGATTCAATTCTTTCATTCGACCCTTCAATACCAAGAGCATTATCACTTACCTTATCACTTTTCTTTCCTGCTGCTGCGAATTTACACTCTCTTGCCGTTCTTTCCTCTTTCGTGCTTTAGCAGTTACCTTTGCTTCATCGAACGTATTGGATATTGACGCTGACTTACTTCCAATCGGTAAGGATATTTTCTTAACCTTACTTATTCCATGGTCATATCGTATTTTTGCCACAAATTTCTGTGGCGCCTCGTCCTTTGGTACAGAACTTTTCATAATATAATACTGAAAATAAATTGAATTTCTACAATATAATTTGGTTGAATATTCTATTGATTGGTGCATTCATTTTCATTAACTGTGTATGAACTAGAATAACAACTAAGTATACAAAGACCAACTGCTCAAAAAATGTGTTGCTGAAGTCCTGCTCTGTAGCCCGAAAACGCTTGGCTTCAATCGTTCAAGTTTGGGCGTTATGTCTATGAGTTGAGAAAGAAGTCGTTCTCCCGAGCTAAGAATGGCATTGCAGGACAATAAAGCCGAAAGTTTAATGAATTCTGCGGTTTATTTAATGTTATCTAGATACTCATCATAACAAGATGGCTGCCGAGGGAAAAGTTCCTCCCGACAAGCCTAGTGATAAAACGTTTAAAGCAAAGTGTACAATAGTAGTTTGTATTATTTGTGAAGCAACTTATCATCCAAGTTGTTTCAACAGAATGTAACGGAATATAAGTTATCATATATCAATCTATTCCGCTCCACTAAAGTCTATCTATTTATCACTGGTTTTCAATGTTCAGTATATTGATCGGCAGTGATACCTATCTGTGAATGGATATATTTCGCACATTTAAGGAGAACAGGTACGCAGATTTATAACCATAACTCGCGAATTCGTGTAATTACAGCTTTCTTTGTTGAAATGAACGCCATCTGTTCGGAAACGGGCTTATGTCGTATAGTTGTTAATTGAAGAACGTAGTGCGTTGTTCAATACCTGTAAAAATGGCATGTAATCTACAATAGATTGCTACATTTAGCGTATGTTGAATGTTTCCTTAGTTTGACGCCGGGTTTCCGATAGCAGTTGTCACATGGTTTAAACTGCCCAATGAGAGCATTGAATTCAATTAACTGAATTTGAATAGAATTTCGCTGGATTTTCCTTTGTAGTATTGTTGACCATAGCTTTTTTCAGGCTTATTTCATTAATATTTCAGTTTATTTGTAACATCAAGCGAAGCATATAATTATTAGCACTTACCGTGTCACGCTTTATCAATGATGTACCGACATTAATTTACATATATGAGAGGTTTATGTACATGTGTGTGTAAATTTACCTGTTTTTTTTTATCGTTTATCTAAGTTCCTATCTCAAGGCGAGATAGTGACCATCTTATCGTTATCTTTGAATTATTGAGACATAATTTACGTTCAATTATTGTTTATGTGCCAAGGGCCATATAAAAAAAGTAATAGAAATTACTTATTTTGAGTTATAATAAGACTCATTTATAGAGAGGTTATATCTCAATTTTCATATTTATCATTAAAATCTAGTTATCTTCTATTGGAAGTTGCCGAGAGCCACTGTTTGGACAAGTTTCATAATTTTCTTTTAAATTTTTAATTTCAATCATAATTTCTGTTGAATTTTATATCTCAAAGTAAAGAAAAGAAATATCTTGAGTAACAGTAATTATCAATAGCGTTATTTAACCATAGTTATTAATAATTTTTGCTGAACTTAAAATTGTAATTTAACTTCTGATTATATCTGCTGTAACCAGTAAATTTTCAAGTTGTCAATTAAAAATCTCCTATCTATCCTTACAAACTGGCGAATGAGCTAGAAATTCATTACAAGTCGCGCGCAACTAAATAATTAAATACTTTCATTACAATTGGCGCCTTATACCTATCATTACAAGACTAAAAAACACCGAATATGTAACTGAAAGACTTGTAATTTGTCCAGATCATAAACAGTTAAATATAACCTCAAACGTAGATGAAGAAAGTTTAAGTGAATCAGTAAAACATCTTATTGCACAAATTAAAATGAAAAATTCAGAAGAAATCAGAAAGGAGATGTTGGCTGAAGTAACTGATAAAACTCAAGATCTACTAAATTCCACTATACTTGGTAGTGAAGGTGATTTTGAACTCTTAAAAACTGAAAATACACTGCAAAAGCAGCTGATCAAGGAATTGCAAGAAAAAAATTAACTGTTAAAAAAATTACTCGAAAAGAATAAAGAGAAACCTGTAAGAAAGTTATGTACTGAAACTGTAATCAATAATTTTAAGCCAATACCAACACGAGTTCCCAAAATTATTGTTAAAAAAGTTGACAAAAACAACGATGAAATAAATGTTAGGAAAAGAGTTGCAGAGTGTATCATAAAAGAACAAACAATTCAGGCTAAACAAATACAAGAGAAGAAAAGTGAAGATATCATTATTAGTTGCATGGACATGGAAAGTGTAACAGCCACAGAAAACTTACTTAAACAGGAACTAAGTACCTTTTGTGAAATTAAAATTGAAAAGCTGGCTAATCCCAAGATTTAAATTATTGGAATTGATAACTATACTAATATTGACGAAGCCACTATACAATGCGAAATTTAGAAATTTCAAAGAATTCACAATTCAAGGCAAGGTGTTATATAT
>JAEQML010069849.1:0-17199 GCA_016904865.1 Pissodes strobi | reverse complement strand
TTTTTTTCTTAAACTTGAACACTCTGTATTTTGGAAACAATGCATTTTCGGACCTATGTTTATATAAACTTTTCGTCCTAAAATCACTCAAAGAGTGAACTTTGGCCGCGTACTTAAATAACACCCTGTATAATACCAGTATAAAACCATCATAAGAGATACGAAGTGTGTTATATGGGGGCAAAGTTGCGCAATTTAGGGGTCATCGATATGTCGTTGAGAAATTTAGAAAATTCCGACTACTTCCGGAGATATTCGTAGTAAACCGAAAAGCAGCTATTTAATTTTTATTTTTCCTGACTTTCTTTGAAGATATAATATAACATGAATTTAACATTATTATTTGTTTATAAGATGGCAGTATCAAATTTTAATCGGACGTTTCGTGTCCGGGCCCCCATCATCAACTTCATTTCTTTAAATACGGACCTGGATTTTCTATTTAATTTTTTAGAAGCCTTTGTTCTCCCAAAACCAACGATGTCTCACACTTACTAATAAATCAACAAATCTAGATTTTTTCCATAAGAAATAATGTGTTAGACAGAGATAGGGCAATCTCGAGGGCAATCTTTTCTGACTCGATTTCACTTATGAGAATATTTGTTACCGCTATTGGACAAGTGTGATACATCGTTGGTTTTGGGAAACCAAAGGTCTAAAAATGAAATAAAAAACACAGGTCCGTATTTAAAAAAAAAGTTGATAATGGGGGCCCGGACACGAAACGCCAGATTTCAAATATGATACTACCGTCTTGTAAAGGAAAAAAAATGGCAACAATAATGTTAAATTCATTTTATATTATCTCTTTAAATAAAGTCAGAACAAAATTAAAATAAAATAGCTGATTTTCGGTTTATTACTTACGAATATCTTTGGAGGTAGTCGGAATTTTCTAAAATTCTCAACGGCATATCAATGACTTTTAAATTGCGCAACTTTGTCCCGATTTAACATCCTTCGTATCTCTTATGGTTTTTGAGATCCTAATGGTGAGAAAATAATTTGTTTCACTCTGTATTGCAGAAAAATAAATTTGACGTTCCATTTAAAATTTGACATTCGGCTATGATGGTAGAGAAAAATCTGAATGAGTGGCAACACTGCCGATATCATTTTGAAATCAGGAACTTCGGATAATCCGAGGGATCTTAATTTTGTCGCAAAAGAATTTGTGGTTTCCAAATAAAACAGAGATTTCCAAACTTATGCCACACTCTGTATGTGTTCCACTGCTACATAAATAAATCTGACGTATATTTAGTAAGACATTAATTTTTTACTCCCACTCGACTTTCCACTGAAGGGATGACACCCTTGTATGAGAAATTCCAGCACCATCAGTTTTAAATTTTTAATTAAGTAAACGATATTGTTGCGAGAAAAACCTACATATCGATTTTTATAAAGATATCTGAAATACATAATTTAAACTCGGTTTTAAAGATCATAGATAAAAATTATAATATGGCCTCCAAAATATTTTTTATATGTACCGAACCGAGGTATGAACACAGAAGCGCAAATGCGCAAAAATAGTTTTTATTTAATATCCTTAATATCTTAACTATGAATATGAATCCGAGTATGAATCTCGGTATGAATTCAAGATATAGAGGGGCAAACGGTAAACGAGGAAGACAGACAAGATATTGACAATGAAAATAATGCATTTGAGGATTTATAAGGTATTACCGAGGGTATTACTGAGTTAAATATTAAGGAGCAAAAAGAAACAAAACGAAGATCGTTCTTTTCTAGGTGTTAAAGTCAACAAAGAAATGCTAGTAATGAAATCCACTCTTTTATTTGCTCTTTTCTAACAAGTTAGGAAGACTTTCAAGCGAATGGGGGGGTTCCTTGAAAAACAAAAATAAGAAGTAAAAGGAAGATAAAATATCAACAAAGGCTCTATTGATATACGTTTGGAAAATTATTATGCAGTATGTTATTTACGGACATGGTACATTGGTAGAGTTGTAGAGGATGGATTGATAAGAGCTCCACCAAATTAAATTCCTTAAAGTCGTCCCTCGACACCTATTTGGCCAAAAGAGAAAAATGAAGACATTCAAATAGTGGAAAATAAGTTCACATTTTATGAGCCAATACCACTATTGAAAAATGAGCATTTTTATCTAAAACGGCATCAAAAACTAGAAATCGAACAGAAATTTAAGGCTGCAAAAAATAGCTTCAAAGATTATTTGTAATTAAATGCACAAGTTCCTATTTCTGATTTTGGCTGTTTTTCTGACCTGCTATTTTTGAACTAGACCATTTTAAAGTTAATTTATTGAGGTCAATTTTGCGTATTGGGGTCATACTTACCTATGTTTTTAAGTTTTTTTTTTGTATTTTTTGATATTCATTTTTTTAATATTTGTACCTATTTTGCATTAAAGCACAGTCTAATCCAAATAAGCTATGTTTTTTTCTGTTTATCTTATAATAAATTTGAAACAAACAACTGAGCATCAAAAAGCAGTGAAATAGGACCCCCTGTATACCGGGTGACCGCGAGATTACTAACCAGGCGTTTTATTTAATTATACAAAAAGATATCAATACGCAATATGGGGAGCTTACCGGAATGTCCATCAAGAAAAGAATAGGAGTAAAAGCAATAATTAATGGGTCACTTTCGATCCAACCAGAAATTATAGAAGACAGATTTTTGCGGTATATTAACTATTAAACTACTAAAACTTTCACTTTCAGTTTACCTGTAGGTAATCCGGAAATGTTTAAATTTGACATTTAACCAGCATCCACTTAAATAATTTTAGTAGCAGGTCCTGTATCCGAAACTATCATAGATAGGTATAGGTAGGGTTACATGACTTAGATTTTGATGAATAGGTAAAATCGAAAATAGCAAAAATATACAGGTTGTTCCATTTAAAATACCTATAACACAGTTTCCATTACGTCGGGTATGATCAGAAGTGATTAATTACTGTTTTTACGCCTACTTTTTTTCCTTATAGCCGTTCCTGTAAGCTCCCTAAATCTCAAAATATATATTTCTAATGACGTTAAAAACGCCTGGTCAGTGGTCAGTATAATCTTGAGGTTACCCGGTATACCTATATAATTTTTGAACCAAAACATTCAAGAGATTTCCAAAAGGCCACAAATAAGCTATTTCATTTTGATGTTACCTAAAATTATCCTGTTCACAAAGTTGTCATAAACATGAATCCATTGCCAGAACCATGTCTCTGTGCTCATTGGTTTGTTTCATAATAATTAACAAAATATAGTAGATAAACTACCCTAGAACTTTTGTATTTCTTTTTTAATTTTTAGGATAGCTTTTAATCGGGGCTCAAAATTTGAACCTGGTTGATAATGTAAAATATTTTATCTCTATTGATGATTTTTGTTTAATCAAAGTCCATGTTTTAACAATTCTAATTTCTATATTTTCATATTGAAGAATATTTCTAGTTTCCATAACAAACCTACCTATAGTTCCCTAAACCCGAGCGTAAAACTAAGTATACGTTTTGCAATTTGCAAGACACTTTAAAAGAACATCAAAACGCTTTCGCAATCTTTAGAAATCCCTCGCAATCCATGTAAGTCTTTCGCAATCCTTTGGGAGTCTTTCGCAATCCTTGGGAGTTCTTCGCAATCCTTGGAATTCTCTCGCAATCTTATACACAAACTCGCAATCTGTCGCAATCCGTCGCAATCTTTCGCAATCCCTCGCAATCTTTCGAAATCCCTCGCAATCCCTTACTTTTCGCAATCTTGTCACAAATTTTACCCTAGTGACTACCCCCTCGATTAGGACACCCCCTTTCTAGTGAAAAAAGCAAAATTGCGAAATTCCGTGGGTCGTGAACTTTACCAGAACCTTATATGGATAATAAACATGGCAGAGAACAGGGGTACTGCTCTCTCCAAATAAAAAATAAAAAAATTAGGAAATCCTATCTGAATAGTGTTATTATTATGTTATGTTATACCTGCCTAAAAAATTGAACTTCCTTATGCCTTCGTTTTGTTATTTTGTTAACTTCTTGTATTCGGAACACTAGAATTTCATTTGCTCTTTGCAATTGTGCACATTCTTCTAATAATAACTTATATTTATTGTAATAAAGATCATTATCTTGATTATCTTCATAAGCTACATCATTTTCAGACTCGTCCGACATCATTTTTCATAGATTCCCCAGCTATTTAAAATTTTATTGTATTATCAGAATATAACAAACCAACTGTTTAAACTCTGGTATTATTGTTTGTTGTTGTTGGGAATGTTGTGTTCGTGTTGTTGTTTCTTGCATATGGTTCTGCTACCCTGGACTCTGCTCTAGTGGTGTCAAAAAAGTAACTACTCGTTACTTTATATTCGTTACTATCCAATACCCGAAGTACCGAATACCGAACCGAGAACACTATCGTTACTTCGTTACTTTGAATACAGTGATTACATTACACGGTTGTCGATAGTCGGCACTTACCGGACTCACCGCTAAGGTCGGATGGTCGCAGCATATTTTATCCATATATTTATTACTCTTAAATATATGATTTAATCGTATTTGGTCTCGTTACTTTGAAATATTTGCAGGTTCTAATGAATTTTGGTATGAAAGGTAAGTCGACCAGCGACCTTATCGAATTTTTGAGCTAAGGTGACATTATAGACCATATAGGCATTAAATGTACTGCTTAATTTCAGAGAGGAGAAGTCATCTGAAGGGAAAGAATGTTCAAAATATATTATTTTTACATTGTAATTATGGCCTCTGAGTACCTGAATTTTTTGATATTTTTTTTATATTCTAGATAGGTTGTGTTTGATTAGTTTTCGAGTACTTTAGGATTATTACGAGAATTATTCATAAGTGAGGAGGGTCACTCCAAAGTGCGCCTTATCCATATTTTATTAAATCTTAGTTAACAACACAAATTAAAAATATATGTTAGTCTTTTGGTTTCAACACATAAATTTCCCTTCCAAATTGCGCCTTGTCCCATGTAAAATGCATGAAAACTTTGCATATTGTTCCAAAACGCACCTTATCCGTTGGTAGTGTCACTTCAAACCGAGTGAAATCCAACCAACCAATTATAAAATCGCGTCTTAATCGCATGATTCTGGCCTGTTAAGACGAATAATATTATTTTAAAGAAGGTTTCCAATCCAAGTTGATGGGAAAAGAACATTAAAAAAAATAGCAGGTAGCACACGTATATTCCAGTCCTTGTGAAATATATTTTTTGTTATGGTAGGTTTTAATCTAGTTTATTGTTTTTGTTATAGTAGGTTTGGTTGGCGAAAATCTGTTAATTAGTTTTTTAAAGGAGTACAGTTGTGGCAATCACAATGAAAGTGAATAATTCTTCAAAAGCCATACAAAGGTGATGTGACAGTGCGTGGAGAAGAATATTATAGAAATAACTGTAATAAAGCATTGACTCTATACAGACGTGGAAAAAATATTTCCAAGATGGTTAGTTTTTAAAGATGGTTCTTCTTTATGACCTACCAAAAGGAGTGCCCATTAAACCTGCTAAAGCCAAAGACATTCAAACTTTGTTGCAATCTCACTTTGGTTCCAGGCGGAAAGATAATCCCGAATGTGACTTTTTCAAAAAATTAATGGAACAGTTTGTTACTTTAGATGATATGGATACCACCAAGCCTAATCTAGTTGAAGAGGACGATAACTTCTGTGAATCATCCGAGGAATCTAAAGACCTAGAATTTAGTCATTTCTTTTAATTAATGATTTTATGTTTGCTTTGTATGTTTCCTGTTACTTCCTTTGTTTTCTGATGTAAGTAATAAATTTGTAATCCAATATTGGTGCTTTTCTGTTTTTTAAAGTTTAAAAAAACAAATTTCTTTTCTAGACATCTTAGATATTACAAATTACAAGGTTCTGTTCTTATTAGGTTATTCCACAATGCGCCTTATCCACTGGGTTGTTCCAAAACGCGTCTTGTCCTAAGTTAAATTAAATTTTTAAGTAATTGGAAGCAAACATGATTTGTGCGACTGAGGTTGTACTTTGTCGGCTCTCATAATGTTTTATGTTACAGCATAAACTTAAGCAACAAGCCTTGCGAACTCTTATTAGAAGTTTTATTTGATTTTCTAAAATTTCCCCTAAGTGGATAAGAATCACTTTGGAATGACCCTCCTCAAGTAAATACACAGATTATAAAGTGTTTATATTATTTAATATGTAATAATGCACATTTTTCCTGTTTGCGTTACATACATGTTTTGTTTCCTCGCACCACGTATCTCTGTTATTTCATAATAATGAAAACAGTTGTTGATGAGCCAAATAGCCAAATATATGAAGCAAGTGCCTTAACTTTATACACGTTCGTAATTAAACAGTATTTCACAAGAGCACTTAGAATTTTCTTATTAGACAAAAAAAATTATAATGATTGATAAAGATGAAGGTATTGCAGCAAACATTATGATAAACGATAGTAACCATAGATAAATATTAAGGGGGTAAGTAACGAACCATACAATACCCAAAATATACCTAATAATCGAAGTAATAAAAGTAACGAAGTAACGAATATTTGAAATGATTACTTTATATCAAAGTAACGAAAAGTAACGAGTAGTCAAAAGTAACGAAAATCGACACCACTACTCTGCTCTGTTCCCTGCTCCAGGCATGAGCAACTCCGGCAGTGTTGCCAGAGTGGCAAAGCCAAAAATCGCTACAACCTAGTGTGAAAAATCGCTACTTTATCCCTACTTTCTTCTGACGCAGACGCAGACAGGGGCGTAGTATTCTGAAAAAAACACATGTGTTGTGTTATTACGAGTAGGATTTTTTTTATTTTGCTGCATAAAATTGGAAGGGAAAAAATAATAAAAACGTAGGAGAAAACAAAATAGATCTCTAATAGTGTTTTCACTAAAACTAACAACAGAACACAACACAACAAAAACTAATTCAATTAGTCGGCACTACCCAATAAGAAAAACGTTGGACAAAACCAATAGGTCTCTAATAGTTTTTTTCGTTACTATTAATGAACTTATAACATGCGTACTTTTTCCAGAAAATCACACTTAAGACTAAGACTAATAACACAACACTACAAAAACTAATTTAAAATTTAATCAGAGTCACTACTTGACCCCATTTCAGTATCATCATCTTGGAATGTTATTTAAATAAATATTTTTCATTTTTGAAAAATGGTTTTCATTACAGTCATAAGCTAAACAGCATTTTATATTTTATTTGATATCTAATTTAACTCTTAATATAGAAGATAATGTTTCACAACTAATTTTTTATTTTTTTTTACGTCTAGTATATGTGGAAATGTTTTTTCCGCCTCTGCAATTCCGTGGAGAATTAATAAAATGGCAATCACAATTTTGGATATATTTTCAAATATATATTTATCATTAATTTTTTTTTGTTTCAATTCTGCCCAAAAAGCTACTATCGATTTTTTCTCCAGTTCCTTTTTTCTTCGACTAAAAAATAATGTTGGATGTTAGTTATTTCAGAAAATGCCAAATTTTTATTGGCAATATGATTAAATTTACCTAAAACTAATTTTATTCCCTTATTTTAGTTTCGTTAAACTTATAATTTAGAACGAGCTTAGGTTCTACAAAATCGAGATATTTCATCCAAAAATTATGGTCGAAAACTAAAATATCAATCTCAATAAAAAACGCGTTACTCCCACTTTTTATTCCGATTAACAGACCTCTTGCTATTCTGTTACTGTTAGTATGCGGGAGGGGCAGGCAACAATTATCTATTTTTGCAATTCTGAGAATCCCGCAGACTGCCATAATAAACAACTAAACACGCCTAAGCGTTTTGTGTTTTTCCTCTGTTCTAACCGTCACACATTAAGCATTCAAAACAAGCCTGCATTACATCAGCCTTTCGGTAATATACATTGAACCAGGCTTAAAGGGTAGGTAACCCGGGGAAGCAAATTGCAGTGGTATAAACGGCACATAGATAGGTTTATAGGTAGGTTAGCTAGCCCTAGGCGTGTCAGCGATGCGCCCCTACAAATCACGTCTGACTAGATGTGAAAGGCGGCGCTAGCTGCGTGTAAACGCGACTTATAATTACCTTAGGAAGCCACCAAAACTGTAACTTTATGAAATAAATGATGTTGTTGTTGTTGCTTAAGCGTTTTCGATTGGACCATAGATACATATATAAGGGCGAAAATTGGAGGCACTGCACCGGGGCAAGGATTTATTCCTGTTTTAGACATTGCTCAAAGCGAAACAAGCAACAGCAATACACCGAGTGCGCACTTCGTGCATTCAATTCGACATCGAAAAATTAATCAGTGGGAGGGTGTGCGATAACTGTTGAGGTCGAGGATGGTAGCGATACATCGCTGCCATCGATGATAAGGCGTCGATGTTTTGTTTCGATATCGCACATCGCACTCCTGCCCCTAATCAGTGGGGTCATTAAAATAAATTAGTGAAATAACTTTTTTAGGTTCAAACATAAAGTATCCTCAGATACTGGCAAGAAAAAGGCTAGTCCTACAAATCTAGTCGGTGCCGAAGCGGCAAAAAATCCGAAGGTCAGTCAAGGTGACAAACCGATAATACAAAATACGACTACTTCTTGCGAGCAAAAGCCGTTAGCAACAGCGGCCTCGAGCGATTCCCGGATTATGGGACCACCACCGCCTCCTATTACTGCGACCCTGTTACCCGAAAACGACAAAGAGCTCTTCAGGACGCCTTTTAAACGGTTGACATTTAAAAAGAATTTCAGAACGGTCACTCTCGACATGGGCCAACCACCCCTAGCCACCAGCAACCAATTTACACCCCTCCAGGACATAAACACCGAAGATGAGGACACCATAAGTGTGGCCTCTACGTCCGCCTCGACTGGTGCTAGGCGTAGAACCGCGCCAAACTCAACGAAAGGGCCAACAAAGCCCAAAATAGTACCGCCACCACCTGTGGTCATAAAGGGCAGACCGGCAGATCATCGCCAGCCTAGGGATGATCTGAAGGCCATGCACATTAAGCAATATCAGTTGAAAGATACTAAAAACTCCGTCATAGTATATTTTTTTTTGTTGAGGTGTAAAAATGCTCTCTTATGTACACCCTCGGTTGAGGGTAGTGTGGGGCTCTCCTCTCTGGGCAATTGGGCATACCCACTAAAACTTCACCATCTTCCATTGATGCCAGTGACTCTTGTCACTCTTACATCATCCTTCATTGGCATGTTGGCCTCCTGTTGTTCTTGATGATTCTAGGCAGGATGTTGTGTTTGTGATATGATGTTTTGGAGTGTGTGTTAGTGGGTTAGTTATTTTTGGGGTTTTTCTGTAGTATTTAGCTACAGTTTTTATGGGTTAGTAAGTATTATTTTTGGTGGTTTTTTATTTTTATAATTTTTATATAATTTTTATGTGTTTTTTGTGTGTTTATTGTGGCCCTCTTACGGTGGTTCTCGTAGGCTTTTGAGCCTTGCTCTTCTTGGCCGGTCTTCCCCGTCAAAAGGTGATATTATTAGTCGATTTGAGTGAATGCTTGTGTCTAACGCAATTCAGCGATAAAGCACACAATTTAAAGCGCTGCATTCAGCGCTTTCGATTCTGTTAGACGGCTTTTGAGGTGGAGCGGAGTGTCAGACCGACTGTCATAATTTATTTGTACTGTGTACAAACAAAACCAAATAATAATTGACCAATTTCTCAATATGAACGATTTTATTTTGGAATTATTTACGAAAGATACATCTTCAGAGTTATATAACTCCGTAACTCATGAAGTATCTAATTTATCAAGCACTGCCGACCACAACGTAATTGGAATTTGCATGGAAATGGGCGAAACAACATCCATAAACCTTGAAAGCACAGGGAAGAACGTAAAACAGTTTTTTCACACTGGATCAGCTCTTGCCACCTTCCTCTTTTTTTGGCAGGTCAATTTTACTTGCACAATATCACAATCCAAAATAAAACAAACAACAATCCCATATAGAACCTACAATTCGGTAGCGCTGAATCGCTGTCGGCAGCATTCGGCGAAAATTATTTCGCTGGATTTTCTTGCAGCCGCTTTAAAAAGCGGCTGCATGCAGCCTAGGTGTCTAACGTCAAAATCATGCAGTGGCTTCAATGGCTGAATTGCGTTAGACACAGCCAATTGTGTACTTGTTCCAAGAATCTAACATGTCTGTTTGTTAGGTGTTCGTGAATTGTTTTGACTTTTAGGTAGGCGTGTATGTTAGTGTTGCGTAGTGTTTTGTTTTGGAGAACTTGTAGTTTTTTCTCATTTTTTTTGCTTGTGTATATGTATGCAATAACTCCGTAGAGGACTTTGGGCTTGATAATTTGGTTGTAGAGTAGTAATTTGTTTTTGATTGACATTGAACTATTTCTGTTAATTAAAGGATAGAAGGCTTGCTTTGCTGCAATGCCTATGTTAATTTTGTTTTAAATGTGTTGATTAAATGAAAGTTTGCTGTCTAGGGTTATCCCTAGATATTTGAAAGTTTTATTCCACCTTATCTCGGTGTTTCCTAGGTTTAAATTTGCAGGTAATCCACGTTTATTGCTAATGAGCATTGACTGTGTTTTATCGTTATTAATTTTGATGTTCCAAGTTTCTGCCCAGTCGTCTATGGAATTTAGGTGTTGTTGTACATGTATTTTGAGTCTTGCTGTGTTTTTGAGTGTCGAATATATGCAGATGTCATCTGCATATATTGAGAGTTGTACGTGTGGGTGTCTGGGTACATCCGCTGTGAATAGCGAGTATAGTGTTGGGGATAGCGGGGAGCCCTGGGGGACTCCCGCTTCCATGTGTCTTATGGTTGATAGTTCAGAGTTTATTTGGGTGACGAATGCTCTTTGTTTTAAGAAAGAAGCAATGAGTTGTGTTATGGGTAGTGGCAGGTTATGTTGTGTGTATAGTTTGTGAATGAGTCCCTCATGCCACACTTTGTCGAAGGCTTTTTCGATGTCGAGGGCTACAACTGCTGTTGATGCCCGCCTTTGCAGTCCTCTAGTCGCATCCTCAACCAGTCTGGCAAGCTGGAGCTCCGTGCTGTGGTTTTTTCTAAACCCAAATTGTTCATTTGGGATTAGATTGTGTTCTGTTATGTGAGTGTTTAATCTGTTTAGTATGAGGCGTTCTGTTAGCTTGCTCAAGGTAGAGAGCAAGGTAATAGGTCGCCAGTGTTGTGGGAATGTTCGTTAATTTCGGTCATGATTGCTCTGTATGATCTCTCTATGGCCGCTTCGTGTTCAATATCCTGCGCTCCATCTCCCAAGCTGAATTGAGACTCCAGCGAATCTGCGAAGGCCTCGGCCTTCGCTTCGCTAGAGTACGCCAAACCCCTCAAGCCGTGGATCGCCGGATATATCATCTTGCTTTTATGCTGCATAGTTTTAGCAATTCTCCATAGAGAGTTGTTTTGTATGTTTAGTGTTGTTATGTATTCCGTCCATTTGTTGTTTTTGTGGTTTTTTTATGTCTGGTTTTATTGTGTTTGTTAGTCTATTTCCTTGTCTGTTGAGTTCTGCGATGCCTGTTAGTTTGGCTCGTCTTTTCAGTCTGTTTCTTAGTCTTATGTTTTGTTTTATGTTTTCTGGTAGTGTATATGGGTTGTTTTGTCTTGTGTGTACTGTTTTCTTGGCTGTGTTTATTGCTGTTTGTAACTCTTCGGTGAAGCCTACAACTTGGTTGTCCAGCTCCGCCTTAGATTTTATGTGTGGAATTGGTTGTATGTTATCTGTTAAGTGTTTTTTGAAAATGTTCCAGTGAATAAATGTTTGCGTATTTGCTCGTGCGTTTTCGTGTATGTTGTTTATTGTAATCCCAATCGGAGAATGATCTGAGGCAGATAAACCCTCCAGATTGTCTATCACAACGTTGTGTGGAATGTTTTGTATAATGGCAATGTCTAGTATGTCGGCTGATTCACCGCGAAAGTGTGTTGGTTCTGTGGGAGCGAGTACAGTGTAATGTAATGTTTCTGCGGTCCTGAGTAATATAGTACCATTCGGATTCGTGGTTCTACATCCCCAGGTCCTGTGTTTTGCGTTGAAGTCCCCGGCCGCTAAAACCGGGTATGTGTAATCGAGTAGTTTTTCCATTTCTGCGTGTGTTAGTTTATTTCGTGGTGGCCTGTATACCGAGTGTACCACAATATCGCCGTCAGTTAGACTGACTTTGATACTGGTTACCTCTAATATCTCAGATTGTGGTGAGCGTATAGTGTCATGTGTGATGCTGTTTTTTTATAAAAATGGCCGTACCACCTCCCACGCGGTCAGGTCTATCATTTCTATAAATTGTATAGTTTTGTACGTGTAAATGCGTGTGTGGACGTAGGTAAGTTTCTTGGACTAGCGCTATGTCTATGTTATTCTCAATCAGATATTCCGCAAACTCGTATCTCTTGGGATAGAGGGAGTTCGCGTTCCAACTGATTAAGAATAGGTGAGTAGGTGTATTAGCCATTGAGATTAGCGAATAATCTCAATGTTGGGTTGTTCTGGATTAGTGTGCTTATCGTGTTTATTTTTGCTGTTATCTCCTCCTCGGACATAGTCAGCAGTGCAAAGATGTTGTTTTGTGTGTTTGTGTTTTTAGCGTTAGTGTCATTTTTAGGGTTTTTGTTAGTGCTTGAGTTTTGTGTGGTGTTTTGGGTGATTGGTTTTGCCACTTGGGCGTAACTGATGTTCGTGTTCACTGGTCGTGTTTGTGTGATGGGTCGTTTTTGTTTGTTGTTGGGGGTTTTCGGGCAAGTTGAGTAGCTTGCCGGGTGTTCCCCTCCACAGTTGCAACACTTTGGCGGGGTATTCATGGGCTTTTTGCAGTCCCTGTAATGATGGTTGCATTTATGCCATATTGGGACTGCGTGGCAATTCGTGACTGAGTGGCCAAATTGTTGGCACATGTGGCACTGATTGTGCACACGGTGCTTGCTGCCTCTCTGAACCTCGACTACTACTGGCATGTAGTTGATCCGGGTTTCATTGAGGATGTTGCTGTCTGTTTGCGGGACTAGAACTTTTAACATCTCTGTTGAGATATTTCTCCTTGGTCCGGTTTTGAGCCAGAACATTTCTTGGGAGGAGTAGCCCTTGGCGATGAGGTCGTTCTTGATGTCCGACAATGGGATGAGATCGTCTAGTCCCTTGATTACTATGTCTAGTTTCCTATCTTCCGGTAGGAAATATGAATGATATGGATACTTCTTATTTGAAAGGTAGGTGGTGATCCTTCTGTGATCACTTGAGGTGGCGGGGGTGATTTGGATCCCCAGCCTGGATTTTTTGACGTCTCCGAAAGCTATTTTCGAATACGTCAAATCTTAATGAATTCTTACCCAGTGTTCTGGGCATCGAATGATTATTGGTACAACTTCGGATTTTTTTGGTGTCTTTGGGGGCTCTGAGGCTAGGGGGGTGGTTGAGGGGTCTACTCCCAGATGCTTTTTGATTGACTCATGTGTGGCCACATTCATCGTTTTTGGTATATTTGGCCTAGAGCTTGGGTTTTAAGTTATTGGGGGGCTCAGTACCCTAGGCCGTTTTAGAGGTGGGAACTCTCTTTTATTAGACGGTGGCTGTTCGGAGTCAGAAATCGTGTCCATTTCTTCCTCCGTGGGGGTTGGTTGATTTGCGTGAGAGTGTGTGTTTTTATTTGTCTGATTTTGTTTTATTTCCGTCAGTGTGTCCATTAATACGTCTTGGTATTTGTCTTGGTTTATTTGTATGTTTTGTATTGTTTTGCTAGCTTTGTCTAAGTCTAGTTTAAGTTGAGCTACTTTTTCCGTAAGTTGGTCGTTTTCGTCCTTTAAATTTTGATTATGCGTTTTGAGTTTACGTACGTACGTCTGTAATTTCTCGAATTGTTCGTCTTTTAGGTTTTGTTTGGCCATTTGTTTGGCTAATACAAAGTTAGCTTTAGAAATTAGTGTAGTGTTTATATTTGTGTGTGTTTTGTGTATTTGGGCACTTACGTGTACTTGTTCCTGCCTAGGATCGCTATTTCTGCGTTGTTGTTTTCTTTTTTCCTCCATTGCCGCTTGGCTATTTTCTTTCGCTTTGCTGCTGCTATCCATTTTGCTGCTGGTGCTTTCACTTTTTGCTTTTTCGTGGCGAGGTGCATGCACTCGAAGTACGACCGGTCGCCACTTAGAAGCTTGAGAGGGCTAACGCCTAAACGATTTCATTGTTTTGGGACAAGTCCTAAACCATTTTTCCTTAATAATTGCAGATGCTATGCTAAGCATTACATCTGCTGTCGCAGCGTCGGGCAGTTCACTGGGGCACGCACGTGTTTGTTTTCGGAGCGAAGTGTTTGCTATCACGACGAGCAGCAAGAGAATATCATAGTATATTGTAACACCGCAAATGACCTGCACACGCTTAAGCATACACTTGATTCGGAAAAAACAGAGTACCACTCATACGCAGAGACGCAGGAGAAGACAAGGGCCTTCGTCCTGCGGGGCCTTGACGGAGACATTTCACCCCAAGACATTATCGAAGCCCTCAGCGACGAGTACAATATAACCCCTAAAAACGTATTCGAGATGCGTAAAACACGTATCCTGATGTACTTAGTCGTACTTGGGACAAATTATAACATCAAACGCCTTAATCAGGAAGTAACCACGATTATGTGCGTACGTGTAAACTGGGAGATTCGACGATCGAACAAGCCACTTCTACAATGCAAGCGATGCCAACAATTTGGGCACGCGAGAACATATTGCAACCGGAGGGTAGCGTGCAGCAAATGCGCGGGCTCCCACGAAATCATTGAATGCAACGCTGATTTTCAAAAGTGCATCAATTGCAACGGCCCTCACCGGTCCATTGACGAATCATGCCCGGTATTTGTCTATAAAATCAATCTCATCCAAACTAACACAACTAACAGTAAGCCAAAACAAACGTACCGCCCAATCGCTCCAATCCACGAGTAGCAGACGGCCAAGAGGGCCAAGGCCTAAACAATGGCCAACGGCACGAAGAGTACCAACAAGCCTTCCCCCCCAATTCGAGGCAGCCGAAGACAACAACAGCAGCAACCCAATAATGCAAATAATGTACAGTCGTCACCAAAAAAAACTGGGACATTCAAGGTCATTTAAAAAATTCAAAATAGCAGAAAATAACGTGGTGAACAGAGCTTAATATTTTGACGTGACCAGGATTTATCTGAGGGGGGGGGCGCGATTTAGAGTAAAGGGACAAAACGCACTAAAGAAAAAAATAACAAAATCAAGCAACTCAATTATTATATTACACATTTTAGTTCAGGGGTGGGGGGGGGGGGGGCGAAACCCCCCGTTCGCCCCCCTCTAAATCCGCCACTGCGTGACATAACGATAATAATACAGGGTATGAAAAATGATGTTTTTAAAACCGTTTTCATTTCCTTATTACAAAAAAGTTCTTGTGATAATTTACCTACCAAAAATAAAAAAAGAGTTTGCCTCACCTTTATAAGCACACAACTGAAGTGAAACTTGTGAAAGAGATATTAGGAATTGGGTTTGAAAGTAATTATTAGAGATGTGTTCTATAATATTATTCATTTATTTTTCATTATTTTCTGATACAAATGTTACAAGTGGCTTATGCTCTCTAAGAACGCAGAGGCCTAGGCATTGGCTTCTGCCTATGTTTCTCATGCGTCCCCAATCTCACTCATCCGCATTGACTCACTGCATGCATCCTCACCACCAAAGTGTCACTTTTATTTCCGTTTCATTTTTTCGGATTTACTAAGATGTTTCACTTCAAAAAATACAAAGTAGACCATGTTTTATTTTACAAAAATATTAAATAGTATAGTTTTCAAAGCAAAACATATAATTATTATAAACAAAAATATTATAATTAGATGGTGATGCAATACGAACGTTCGCAAATGAATTAATAATAAGCAAAAATACAGTTTTTCTGGCCAAAAGGAAATTACAATGAAACGGTTAAATTAGACAAAAACTAGGTTCCGGACGGCACCAGAATATAAGAAGATAATCTTCACTAGTTAACTTCAGCAGCTAGTTGCTGCTCCATTTCTTTCAAATTCCCGTAAACGACTGGGCATGGATGAGACAAGTGATGCCGTGTACTCAAGTGTAATTTGTTCCCATGTTTCAGCAATTTTATGAACTAGTTCATTCGCATTTCTTGGTCGAAAGTTGTTTAAATACATTTTCTTGGTCATAAAGCCCCAAACATTTTCTATTGGATTTATATCCGGGCTCCTTGAGAGCCATGGAAGGACATCAATTTGTTGTTCTTGCAAAAAATTGGCAACCAACCTTGCTCGGTGAATGGGACAGTTATCCTAAAACAATTTCAAACAATACTTAGTAAGGGAATTAAAAGTAAAAGTGTTTAATCTTACGTGCTGAAACGTGAAATTTTCTCCATATAAATTTGTCACCGATGGAATCATGACATTTTCTAGAATGTTTCTATAAACATCGGCCGTAAGTCTATCTTCGACGATGAGACAGACTCCACGGCCCCTGGAACTAATCCATGCCCAGACGTTGACAGAAAAGTGACCGCTTCTATTTACATTCTTAACATATTGTTCGTTGTAGCGAGCCCCTCTGGGTCGATAGACTCGCAACCGCCCATCGTGGTAGGATTTAAAGGTTTTTTCATCAAAAAAAATTACGGATCGCCAGAAATTTTCTTGTCCGAGAAATTGTTGTGCAAATTCCAACCTAGCGATCTTATTTTCTGGACTTAAAAAATCCCTGTTAGCTGCGCAACGGTTTCGCAGTTCCGTCTCCTTAATTCTGCGGCGCGCGGTGTTACTGGAACCAGGAAACTCAGCTTCGTCTTTTGCCTTTACGGCTGTCTCGAACGGATTTTCTCTCAAGAAAGTTACCAAACGATTATCATCTTCTTCAGTCGAAATTCTGGGTCGTCCGGAACCTCGTTTCCGTCTAATTGAACCGTCCCGCTGTAATTTCTGTTTGGTCAGAAGAACTGTATTTTTGTTTATTCGTAATTCATCTGCGATTGTTCGTATTGCTTTACCATCTAATATTCTTGTTATTAAAATGGCTTTTTGATTTTCGTTTAATCGCGGCATAATTTTTGAAATTAATATTGATGTCACAAATGACATATTTCAAATTATCTGTTATAATAGACAAAAAATTAAGCTTAATTCACACT
>MU194966.1:1756-17199 GCA_016904865.1 Pissodes strobi | reverse complement strand
GGGTAGCGCAAAAACGTTCGGATGGTTGTTAGGCTAGCCGTAACATTATCATGTGGTTTTAAAAAGTATGTCCTTGGAGCAGTTTATATTCCTC
Organism: Pissodes strobi; assembly: GCA_016904865.1. Classification (NCBI taxonomy): domain Eukaryota; kingdom Metazoa; phylum Arthropoda; class Insecta; order Coleoptera; family Curculionidae; genus Pissodes; species Pissodes strobi. Next base: position 17,105 of record MU194966.1, on the reverse strand, counting down.
CGGCTTCATCATCTGCAGCATATGAAGAATGTTCATCATTTGCTGCCGATCTGTTTCCTGGTTACTTGGATTGTGAGTTTCTTGTGTGTGGCGACTTCAATTTGCCAGGTGTAGTTTGGGCCAACTCTGATGACGGTCTGATGCTCCAAAGTACAGGTGTGACCGCTTCAGCCAATTTGCTGCGTGCCTGCTGTAATTATTTGTGTTTGAAACAAGTCAATTGTGTGCCCAATAACTATGGTGACTTTCTAAACTTAATTTTTTCTCATTCAGCCCACATAAAAGTTTTTCAAGCCTCTGAAAAACTATTGGATGTCACAGACCGTCTTTCTTATGAAATAATTCTTCCTGCCTACAGTGATGTTGGTCTCAAATACGATGTATTTTACTATGATTATAAAAATTGTGATTTTTACGGTTTAAATAATTTCTTAGCTAGTGTTCCTTGGGAACATGAACTTGTTTGTAATGATGTAAATAAGTGTGTTGAATTTCTTTACAATGTTTTGTACTCAGCCATTGATATTTTTGTACCTGTTAAGCATTATAAGTCATCAAATTTTCCTTATTGGTTCAGTAGAGAACTTCAACATAAAATTATAGACAAAAAAAGAGCACACTTACAATACAAAAGTACAGGTAATATAGATGATTACAATAGATTTTCTTTTTTGAGGGATAGTTGTAAGGTATTGAGGAATGAATGTTTTCAATCTTATGTCAATAAAATTAATAATGAAATTGTATCTAATCCGCGCCGTCTATGGAAACACATTAATAACCTGAAAAGTGTAAGTGCTTATCCTAACCGTATGGACTTTAATAATGAGGTTGCTAATGGTGGTCAAGGTATTGTGGATTTGTTTGCGAAATTTTTTTCAACCACATATAAAGTTCATGAGGGAGAGGTTCCTGACTACAACTTTGACTGCAACATAGAATTAAACTTGATTGACCTGTCTTTTTCTGAAGTATATGAAGGTATCAGTGACTTGAAAACCAAATACTCTTATGGGCCAGATGGAATACCTTCGATTCTTCTTAAAAGCTGTGTTTGCAGTTTGAGTAGGCCACTTTACAAAATATTTAGACTATCTCTTGCTTCGGGTGTTTTTCCTGAATATTGGAAAGTCAGTTTTCTGACACCCTTACACAAAAGTGGTGAAAGGAATGATATATCTAATTACAGAGGAATTTGTATCCAGTCTGAAATTCCTAAACTGTTGGATAGCTTATTTTGCAAGCATTTTTCTTGGCACTGTAGGAAGATCTTTAACGATAACCAACATGGCTTTACTCACGGGAGGTCGACTATAACAAATCTACTTACCTACCAGTATCATCTGCTGGATGCCTTTGGGAAGTCATGTCAGACTGACAGTATCTACACAAACTTCTCGAAGACATTTGACAGGGTGAGTCATGCTCATTTGATCAGAAAGTGTGATGCTTTGGGACTGGGTGCGAATCTTTTGAGTTGGACCTACAGTTTTTTGTCTGGACGCACACAAATTTTCAGAATTAATAACTATGTATCGAATGAAATCCATGTGGTTTCGGGTGTCCCACAGGGTTCACATTCAGGTCCTGTCTTCTTCTGTGCCTATGTGAGGGATCTAAGGGACGTTATCTTGAATTCAAGCCATTTATTTTTTGCTGATGACTTGAAAATTTATAGAATGGTCCAGACGGAGACTGATGCTCAGCTTCTGCAGGGGGATTTGAATAGGGTGGCTCAGTGGTGTATCGATAATGGTTTGGAATTGAATGTGAACAAGTGTTTCAGTATTTCTTTTTCACGCTTCCATAATGTCTTTAATAGTATATATACCTTAAACGACACTAATCTCACATCAGTGTCTACGGTGAGAGATCTTGGAGTACTGTTTGATAGTAAACTAACATTTGCCCCTCACATCCAGGATACGGTTAACCGGGGTCTTCGGATCTTAGGTTTTATTACCCGCAATAGTGTAAATCTTTCTCCAGCCTGTTTTAAAACTCTCTATTGTTCACTGGTACGTTCTGTCCTTGAATATGCTTCTGTGATTTGGTCACCATTTTATCTGTGTCACATTGACGATATTGAAAGCGTGCAGAACAAGTTTCTGAAATTACTTGCATTTAGAGCAAATCTTGATATTTACAATGGCTTTCACATTAACTATTATCTTGTTAGCCACTCTTTCGGTATTGATTCTTTACAACTGAGAAGAACTCACTGTGACATCCTTACCTTGTACAAGATTGTTAAGGGTATACATTCATGCCCAACTATTTTACATGCAATTCAGTTTAATTTAATCCATCGCAGACCTGATTCACCCATGTTCAGGATTCCCTTCCACCATGCCAATTATGGCTTTTATTCTCCTCTAACCCGAATACTGCGAATATATAATGATAGTGGCTTGGATCCATTTATTGGCAACCTCAGCTCTTTTAAATCTTTGATTAGAGCTATTATAGACTGATAAATGTTACAAATTTACTTATATGTATTGTGATAAATTATAATTATAATAATTTGTAATTATATTTTGATAGATTGAGCTGTGATTGTGTTGGGTTGTTATTGGTTGTTAATGATCTTCTCTTTGTTGGTTGTTACATATTCAATGATGTATATTATATTTATATTTGATGTTATATTGATTTCTTTAGTATATAGCATAGTACTGTAGTTATGGCCATCTTGTTGAGATATTCTTTTATTATTGTAATATTTTTGTAAAATTGGCTCTGCCGTTGATATATAAATAAATAAATATTGTTAATGGCGTATTTTCTTCTAGTTGAACATTTCTGTTGATACAAAACTCCTCAAATTGTGCCCATACAAACTTTTTTTGTTCTTGCAGTATTTACTGGAACAGATTTAATTGCATTTTCTCATATCTCCCCAAAAGAAATATTAGTAAATCGATTTAAAGCCATTATGTAAATTACGATTTTTTTGACAAACGTCTGACGAAAATGGTAGGTAGGTAGTCGACTGGTGGCGCGGGAAATAATTTCGAATATAGGTTATAGTAGCAAATATTCCCTGATATTTGAATTTGATTGGTTGAAAAACAGAATTTGATTGGTTGAAAGAAAACCGAGATATATAGTCGGTAGAAAATTAAACGCATTTAAAATTCCAACTTTTTAATTAATAACTGACTCAAACTATTTTTGATATTTGAATTTTAAACTAAAAGCCATTTAAAAACTTAAATTTTTAAATTACATTTCTGTGTGCCTTCCATTGCGTTCAATACAAACAATTGTTCTTCTTGACACATCTTTAATGGAATTTCTGATACTCCGGGGACTTATTTCTAAAATACAGTTACGGATCACCGTTTCCAAATGATCAATATTACGGAAAGGTCTTTGTTTGTAAACGTTTTGTTTAAGGCAACCCCACAAGAAAAAATCAAGTGGAGTTAAGTCCGGAGATCTAGCCGGCCAGTATTGCTCCATATTACGCCCTATTATTTTGCCCCTAAATATTTCCAAGAGGCGTTCTTGAACCTGTCTTGTATTATGGATGGAAGCGCCATCACATTGGTACCACAAATTATGCCTTACTTCAATAGGCATATTATCCAAAACTTCTAGGATATCTGTATTAAGGAAGCGTAGATATTCTGCAGAATTTAAATTGCCCCTACAAAAATATGGCCCAATAACTTGATTGTTTAAAACACCGCACCACACATTTGTTTTAAAGGAATACTGGTCTCTGCATTCTATTGTAAAATTTGGATTTTCTTGAGACCACCATCTACAATTTTGAGAGCTAACAACGCAATTTGAAGTAAATGTGGCCTCGTCTGTCCATAAAATGTGAAGGGGAAAATATACATCTTCTTCTTTTTTCCCCTGGTACCAAAAAGAGAATCCCAGACGAATGTCAAAATCTCGCTCCTTTAGAGTATTTATGAATTTAGGTTTATAAGGTTTAAATTTATTTTTGTGCAAAATACTCTTTACACTCTCTCTTAGGACGCTAGTTCTACCAGAAACATATCTGACACTAGTTTTTCCATGTTCCACAATATCTAGGCAAACATTTAATTGGACTTCTTCACTATGTCTTATAGGATTGTGAGGCTTCTTGAATGAATTTTCCACCGATCCAGTAGATTTAAATTTCGTCATAATCCTACTTACATGCCTTTCATAAAAAATGTTGGCTGTGACGCGATGACTTGTGTTTTCACCACGTGTTATACAATTTAAATTTTTTCCTGTACAGTTAACATTTTGTTTGAATTTAAAGCGCAGTATTAATTAAAAGCCATTATGTCAAACAGCGATTTGACTGTCATTATTAATGCAAGGGCTTGTCAATATTTTTTTCAAATGTTTCACGGCCAACTTAAATTTTTGATGCATTACTGTAAGATAAATGCTAATTAATTTATTGGAAATTGCATTCAAATAGTAAACGGCTATTTTACTTTTTTTATAACACAGCTTCATAAGAAATTTTAATACAGGAATTTTAAATTAAATGGTTGAAACTAGATACACATTTTGTGAAGTTAAATGTACATTTATTCTCCACTTAATGAATGCAGACTTCACTGATGACGGTGTGTACTTGATTGTGTTAATTACTAATAATGTATATTACGTTTAGACACAAACTACCTTTTCAAAAATACATATTTTATGAAGCTACTTTATACAGGGTCGAAAACAAATGAACTTTGCATCACATGTGACCAAATTTTAATAGGCCAATTTGGATTTTGTAGAAAAATACACATTTATTATGGCGTTACTTTGAAGAAAATGTACCTGGAATAAAGTATTGTCAAAACTAAGAAGTTGTATGAAGGTTGCGTTGAGTCTTATTTTGCCACAGCGGTCCAATTTACAAAAAAAAATAGGCAAAAAAACAACATTATCTGATGTAGCTAAAATTTTCCATATGGGCTGAGAATTGTATTTAGAAAAACTTCTTCTAATAACTTTTTTCGATATTTTGAGAAATAACCCCACTTTTGAACTTTTTTCCGAAAAAAATTAAAATTTGACAGTTAAGACGAACCACGTGACTATTATTTTTTTTGGTTATTTTTCATCTAGATCGAAGCAGAAATTGATGCCAGAGTCAAATTTTTAATAAACCTATTAATTAACAAAAAGCCCATATGATGCGGACTTTACTGGTCACACTGTAGATCGGGTGACTTTGTCTCGTACTTTAGCGTATTTTTAGGTTCGTTTAAAAGATTCTAAAGGCTTGTTAAAATATTTCAATTTTCAGCACAGTGAAAATATTTTATAATAACGTAAAATACACAATAAATTTATAGAAATAGCTAGCAAACTGTCTTTCATATTTTTGTTTGTTGTTATAAAGGTCTTAATTAAATATTCTTCATCATTTACCTTAGATGAATTGACACATAAAACCAAAAAAGCTAAATAATAACAATGTTGTAAAAAATGTTCAGGCTATTTCCAAATGTTTTTAGTAACCTGCAGGCCATTGCCAAATATTTTTAGTAACCTGCACCATTTGTAATACCCAACCAACCAGTGTCTAAAATGACCTCATTCGTATTTTCTGCATTTATTGTTTCAATGCCATTTTTCTTCTTGATGTTGGTCTTTGTGATTTATTTTTCCTGATTGCCTTGCTTTAGTATTCTGATTAGCATTTGCCTTCAATTTGCTCGTTTTCGGTTCAATCTCTACCTATTTTTTTTGTGACGCTCTTCTACTTTTAGCGGATTTAGACGCTGCCTCTGCTACTTCTCACATTTCCAGATTCTCAAAATATACCTTTTCCTGCAATCGCCTCAATATTTTTTCTGCATTTTGTTTTTGGTTCTGTACCAGGATCTTTAAGATTTGGGTTGTAACTATTCTTTGTAAAACTTGTTCTTTCTCAAGTAGGACAAATCAGCATTTTTGAAAATTCAAAAAGTAAGGCATGATAAATCTGACTGAGATTTTCGATATCGTTTCTATCGTTCACTGCATTACACTCTTTTTTTTATATATACACCATCTCTTTGAAGGATAGTTTATGATAATTTGGATCTTTGTCTAATAACTCCGCGTTATTAAAATCTTTCTCGTATTTATGTAAGGCAGTCGAAGCGTTCTTTGTATATTTGTGGCTATTTATTCTATTTAACTGACATTGCGTAATCATGCCAATGTATGTTTTTGGGCAATTTAAGCATGGTATAGTGTATACAACATGCGATTATTGTTCGTTTAGTGTATTATAAGCTTTGTGACACATTGTTGGGTTCAAATATAGTAATCAGTAATGAAATATATCCGAACACGGAATATGTTCATCCTATATGAAATCTATTCAGTGGAACTGCAAAATTAAGCCCTCTTACAAAATTCAAAGTTGACTCATTCGATTTTTAAAAAATTACAAAAATAGTACAGTACAAGCTCGGTAATATGAACACAAAAAATCCTGATGCGTTCATATTACGGAAACTGTTCATATTAATGAAGGTTTGAAAAATATTAAAAAACATAGTCAAACTGCATACAGTTTTTATTATTTTAAGAATACATTTATTTAAAATCCCTTGCAGAAAAATATGAAGTGATTTTGGATTGTTTTTGCTTAATAGACAGATTGGCTAAAACAGCTTTTTCATGAATATTTTTTAGAGTTAAGATTTCTCCTATATTTGACGCGTTCTGTTGAGCCCATTTTATTGCAACATCTAGAGCCTTAACTGCTTCACAATGTGCTACTCTAGTCCCTGAGTCTGGCAGGATCTCACAATCACTTCCTTCGGATTCATTGTCATCGTTACACTCATCTACTTGATCACTATCTTCAGTTGAAACTGTATCTTTGTTCCATTCCTCTACGTCTTGAGGCGTGTATTCGACCTGTAATTTTAAAAACAAACAGAACATTTACATACATTCGGAGAAACACTGTACCTAAGTTAATCTAGGCATTTGAGTTTAAAACTTACAGGCTCTATTGCTTGAAGCAGGGCGATTGTGTCCTCAAGAGCAATGTCAACAACCCTATTCTGGTTTAGTCTTTGTTGTAACCATAATATTATGCCAACATTTAGAGATAACATGAGGACTTAATTTATCCCATGCAGCTGCTAAATGTATAATTGCGTCCCTTAAGGTAATTTTCTTAAGGGCGATTCCGACTGGATCGTCCCCAGCCACAATGCAACTAAGTAAACTGTTTCTATAATAAAGTTTGGTGAGTCTGAGTACATTTTGGTCCATGGGTTGGATCAGAGGCGTTACATTTGGCGGCATAAACATCACAAAAATATTTCCATCATTAGTTCTCAATTCTTCAGCCGGTGGATGAGACGGTGCGTTGCCTAGAAGTAACATAGCTTTTTCTGGAAGTTTTTGAATTTTCAAAAAACTCTTAACCTGAAATCAACAGCTAGTCAGATTGTGCACCTATGTGAATGGTAGTTCAAGCTTACCTCAGGAACAAACTGCTGGAAAAACCAGTTTTTGAACAACTCGCCTGTCATCCATGCATTTTTACTGTTTCTATAAACGAAAGGATTGTTGAAGTTCTTGAAGCATCTGGGATTTTTGGCCTTTCCTATGACTAAAGGTTTGATTTTGTGTAAGCCTGAAGCGTTTGTACAACCCAAAAACGTGATTCGTTGTTTAGCAAGCTTCATTCCAGGGGCTGTTTTTTCAGCTAAAGCAACATAAGTTTTATCCGGTAGCAACTGCCAGTATAATCCAGTTTCGTCAGCGTTGTACAGCTGGTGCTCATTTAAATTGTGTTCTTGAATCACTCTCCTTAATCTTGCTTTAAATGGGTCGATGAGTTCGGGCTGGCTTGAAAGTTTTTCTCCACTTATCTTCAATAATCTTACTCCGTGACGTTGTTTGAAACGCTGCAGCCAACCATCACTTGCTTTAAAACCACCAACATTTAAACTCACACTCAAACTCAAGGCTTTTTGCCTGATCAAGTCACCTGAAACTGGCATATTTCTCTCACGTTGAGCAAGAAACCATCTATAAAGTCGCATCTCCAATTCCGGCAATTCAGCCTTTTTTAATGTGCATTTTTGGGTTGGTTTTAATGTATTGCTAACCCTTTCAAGAATTTGATCTCTTTTGTTTTTAATAAGACAAACTGTGGACTTAGCAATGCCATATTTCTTCGCCAGTACGGTAACGTTCAAACCTTTATTAGCGTCTTCTAGAATTTCTGCTTTTTTCGAAAGAGACAAACAATTCGATTTTCCCTTCACTTTAACCATTACAAGTTCAATCTTTCTCAACTTCACGCGAACAGAACGATAACTACATAAATACACCAAACTAAAGTTCACTTTAAACTGTGCTTTAACCTGCTACTGTCGGTGGAACGTGGAAAACTGTGGAATGACTGAAATAAAATATCTACTACGTAATATGCAATTCAGACAGGCTTAAACGAGTTTATTTGTTCCGTTCATATTACCGAGATGATACGATGTTCATATTACAGAGTAGCCTTAATAAAAAATATTGTGTTCATATTACTGGGCTGTTCATAACAGCGCGTGTTCATAATACCGAGCTTGTACTGTATGTATCTTCATAGTGGAAATTTGTTTTTAAAATGTACAAACTATATCATCCAAAGACATTTATTAATTGAAAGGGCATCCACTTCATTGCCCCGGGCCCCAATACCCCTGCATCGGGCCCTGGATGAGTCTCCTCAAGCTAGCACCGCATATGCTCCAATCACTATATTCTTAAAGAAAAATCTTTCCATGAAAGTAATTCCAAGAGAGAAATACACTGAAATTTCTGCTGCTGAATTTAAATTCCATGTTAATAGGACTGTATAGGTACTTATAGAGTCCCATTTGTAGATTAGTTTTTATATTGAACTCTGTCAAACGCCTTGTGAAAGAAGTATTAATGATAGTACTGTTTTAAAGATGCGTATCATATTTCTACTACATGTGTATACCTTTCTTTCAGGTTAATAAACTACGATCTTGCCCATACACCTAAGCAACAAATAGGTGATGACAAACAGCATTTAGTCAAATCTTTGAAGCCTTCTAAAAAAACCCCAAGAAATGAAATATTGAAGGATCATCACACTAGGTACCAGATTAGTCACCAAGACGATGATACAAAAGTTTGGCATAAATGTCCAGAGTGTCCCTATGAATCAATTCGCAAAGACTATTTACAGTCTCATGCTATAATTCATAAGCCTGCTGATCAAATCCAGTGGTTTCATTGTTTAGAATGTTCATATAAAGGAAAACGTAAACGTGATTTAAGACAGCACGTGAAAAGACATAAAACTGGTGATCAAAAAGGCGAAGATCCAAAAGTTTGGTATAAATGTTCAGAGTGTTCCTATAAAACAATCTACAAAGGTGATTTAACAAAGCATAACATAATTCATAAGCCTCCTGATCAAATCCAGTGGTTTCATTGTTTAAAATGTTCATACAAAACATATCGAAAGAAATGTCTAATAGTACACATGAAAATACATAGAAGTGCGGATCAACAAGGCGAACACACAAGTGTTTGGTATACATGTCCAGAGTGTCCCTTTAAAACAATCCGCAAAGGCAGTTTAAAAGCGCATTCTATAATTCATAAGGCTGCTGATCAAATCCAGTGGTTTCATTGTTTACAATGTTCATATAAAGCAAATCGAAATACTAACCTAAGAGAGCACATGAAGATACATAGAATTATTGATGCACAAGGCGAAGACGCAAGTGTTTGGCATAAATGTCCACAGTGTCCCTATAAAACAATCTACAAAAGTAGTTTAACATCGCATTCCATAATTCATAAGCCTGCTGATCAAGTTCAGTGGTTTCATTGTTTCAAATGTTCATATAAAACAATTTGGAAACTTTCTATAAAACTTCACGTGAAGACACATATGACTGCTAGTCAAGAAGGCGAAGGCACAAGATTTTTGCATAAATGTCCACAATGTCCCTATAAAACAATCGAAAAAAGAAATTTGACAGCGCATGCCATAATTCATAAGCCTGCTGATCAAGTTCAGTGGTTTCATTGTTTAAAATGTTCATATAAAACAAATCGAAAGCATAGCCTAAACGCGCACATGAAAATACATAGAACTGCTGATCAGCACGGCGAAGACGCAAGTGTTTGGCATAAATGTTCAGAGTGTCCCTTTAAAACAATCTACAAAAGAAATTTAAAAGAGCATATTATAATTCATAAGGCTGCTGATCAAATCCAGTGGTTTCATTGTTTAAAGTGTTCATATAAATCAAACCGAAAGAGGTACTTTATAGAGCACATGAAGGTACATAGAATTGCTGATCAACACGGTGAAGAAAGTGTTTAGGCATAAATGTCCAGTGCCCCTTTAAAACAATCTCCAAAAATATTTTAAATCGCATGCTATTCACAAACCAGCTGATCAAATTCAGTGGTTTCATTGTTTAAAATGTTCATTTAAAATAAAACGGAAATATATGATTTAAAAAAAGCACATGATGACTCATAAAACTGGCAATCAATAACAGAGTAAAATCTTTGCAACAGATTCTTAACAGATCCCCATATTGATTAAAGACATCTTTTTAGCCTATGCGCAACATTTTTCAATATTTAACTGATAAAGATTAAAATGTTATATTACTTTTTGATGAAATTCATATTGACCCCTATATGGATTATAAGGCAGGGAACACTAAATAATAGGAATATTTTAGCATCATCTGCAGTTGCATTTTATGATCACAAGTCCTTGCTCAAGCCTTATAGAGATGTAATTCATATACTTATGTCCTATAGCCAAACTTGATTTAGAAATCTTATATGCTTTGATCAAGACCATAATAGAAAATTTGGAAGAAATTGACTACATAGTATTTTGTACAGTTATTGACAATAAAGCAGTAAACAGCAATGCAATGAGTAATTTTTCACCCTGGAATGAACTCTGTATAGTTTTTCCCCATTCTATTGTCCGAAAATGTATTTTTAACAACTGACCAAATTCTGAACCTGAGCAAGCATTTTTCAATTTTGATTTGAGACAAAACAAAAATTAAATTTACAAAAAAAAAAAACAAGTTTTAATTATGTTTTTTCGAGATTTTTACATCTAAGATGTCTACGTAACTGTGATATTTTAAAATAAATTGCACAATTCAACATACGTCTGTAATGACTTGACTAGATTTGATGACGTCATGTGTAAGCCGTCGGGCCATGTTGTAGGAGGTATTGTTACAAGGTTCATAGATGAACCTTGGTATTGTTAGAAGTCCTGTCGGGACAAGGGGTTAACGCCAATAACAAAAGTCAACATCTGTCTGTCAGTTTTACCACAAGTGCGTTCTGTTCATGAACCAGAAAATAACCGCCATTTACCGGCCGGTTAACCAGGTTGATTTACGGAACTCACTAATTACGAGTAGAGAGAAGAACGTTCAAGAAATTGAAAATATTCCCAAAATCTTTGACATTGGTTATTGGGTTCACCAGGTGTCAGCAGCTGACATACATCACTCAACTGATGAATGTTAGCAGTTGGAAATTGTCTGAGTCTTGGCTTTTTGTTTGGAAGCTTATGACAGCTGGTAGCGATATCACGACATAACCTTCGTTTTGTGTTTTTTTTTTCCTTTCTTTTTTAATGCATAGTTTCGGTTTTGGAATTCACATTTAGTGTCAGAGATACGTATTCACAAACCTTGTCTAAAAACAGAGTATAGATTATTATAATTTCTTGTTCAAACTTTACAACAGTTGTGCATACATTTATACCACCCTTCCATTATATACTTCTGTTATTCCATCATAATATTTTACCGTATTTTAAAGTAGTAAAGTACGTCACCATGCAACATTTTTTTTTCTGTTAAAGAATCAAAAGTTTTGAAAGTCTTTTTTCGGTTAAACTCGAACAATTTTTGTTTCTGTTGTAGCAGCTTTTGAAAATAATCGTTCGCTGAGTGCAGAACAATACATTATTTTAAGGCAAGTCTGTACAGATTGGGTAAATTATGTTCATCTCTTCCCACAGCTTTAATGGATTTTTTCTCATGCATGGCACAGACAAATAAATACTGGATTAGTTCATCTGGTTCCTCATCCTTGTATTCTTCTTTTTATTTTTATGCACTATATTTTTGTGCCGCGCCCATAGGTCAAAAGGGATTTCAGATTCGTGCCACTCTGAAAGACCTGAAGAAGGTGAGCATTCAATTCCTTGTATGAAAGATGAAATTTCATTATTTAGATGTATTATTAGAATATATAGAGAGCGCCAGTCAGTCTGTAAAATGAAGATTTTTGAACAGCTGTAACATTTTAGAGGTAGCGGATAAAAAGCATTTTTCAATAGATCTAAATATTTTTTCAAATTATATAATTATTGAGGTATGGGTAGGGTTGCCAACTTTCAAAAAGCCATTTGCGGGTTTTGGGGCTTGAAAATCCGGGACAGCCTTGTACCATTCCGGGACGCAGTTATTTATTGAAAAGACAACGTAGCCGAACCTTTTTTTTTTCAATGTAAGGACTTTGTTTTCAACTCAGCACGGACCTGCATTACGTTACGAATTACGATCTCAGGTTGAGGGTCTCAACTTGGTAATTTTTTAGATGACGTCTCAGACCGATTTTAGCGTTTTTTACCCAGAAACACATAAATTGAATGTTTTTACGTAATTTTTAGACGTTTTTTATACTTGCGGAAACCTAATAGTAATTGCGGTACAGTGGATGGGTTAAAAAATTAGAAAATATTCAATTTCTTCTAATTAATCAGTTCAGTTTTTTAAATCATTTCATTAGTCAAATATTAGTCGAAATTAACCGTTTGTCACATAATTTTTTTTATTTTGTCATTTTTTTACATGTCATTTTATTTTTTCTTTTTTCCATTGTTTTCTTCGTTTCCTCGCATTAAATAAAAATGTAATAGATTACATGGCATTTATAATGGGGTAATAGATTTTTTTGGGAATGTAATAGATTTATTGCAATTGTAATAGAAGAACAACACGGTCTGCATAGCGAAGACATGCGTCACCGCACGTAGCTAGCCAATCGCGTGCCTCTCATTCACAATGGCACTATGAACTGAAATCTCGCTATCGGTTAACATTTATCAATATAGATATATGGATAAATTGTAACTAGGCATGGAACGATACTGAGAAGTATTGATACTTTAGCCGCGTTCGTTTTTTTCATCTTTTTCCTTGATTTGCTCTGAAAATTTGACAGTCACGAGTTCTGTGTATTTACAAGGAAAATCCAAGTCACGTGCCTGTCAAAATGTTAGAGCAAATCGAGGAAAAAGATCACAAAAACGAACGCGGCTTTTGTACTTGTGAGTATTTCGTAGGAATGGTACTTGAACTTGAAGTATGGACTCCCTTCAAGAAGGGAGCCGTTTGGCGCTGCTACGAGGCAATTTGCCATTGCACCATTCGTCCGGCGCTTAGGGAGAGGTAGAGCTACCCTTCTACATCCGTTACACGTTATTCCAGTTTGAAGGGCTTTGTATTCGGGGGCGATCGCAACGTTGTCGGGCTCTGGACCCTGTTACGACCACCGACTTTTCACACGGCACAAATAGAAATCCCTCACTGGGTATTTCCTTTGGCTAAAGACAAACACTTATACGATGAAGTGGCACAGACGACGCTGGCTATGACGTCCGCTTCTTTCTCGGGGGGACAAATCGGTCCCTGAACGATTGCCACGCGATAATCCAAAATGGCCGACGAAAGATTCGCTGCCCAACAGCGATGTTATCCCGACCGAGAACTAAACGGAAGTGGTAGGAATGGTATCGATTATACTCGATACTTTGAAAATAAGTATCGATACTTTTAGGTATCGAGTACGAGTACACATGTACCATGTAATTCGTGTATCGTGTAAACATAGGCATATTACAAGTTAGCATATCAACAATATGTCTTAGGGCATTTGATCTCTTCAAGCCTCTCAACTGGTAAATTAAGGTCATATTTCGTGGTGTAAAAAAAACATGTGCCTCACCTTTATAAGCACACAACTGAAGTGAAACTTCTGAAAGAGATATAAGGAATTGAGTTTTTAATATTTTATGTTTTTTTTCAACTTTTGTCTCCGGTTTAGACACTTTTAATTTTTTTTTAATTTTTTTTCGCCGAAGACCTCGTTTCTTTAACTCTTTTTTTATTATTTTTTTGTCTTTATTTCGTTTTGTACTACTCTTAATAACTTTCCAAACAATTTCTTTTTTTTTTGTTATTTTTTTTCTTATTTGCTTTTATAATACTTTTATTAATTTTCCGAACAATCTTTCGGTTTTGTTTTTTTTAACTATTATTTTTTTCTTATTTTGTTTTAAAATACTTTTATTTCCAAACATTTGTTTACGTTTTTTTCAACTATTTCCCATTTTTCTTAAATTTTTGTTTTTTTTCAGAAGGCATTTTGTTTCTTCCCATTTTTGCCATTCACGACCTCGTAACCGAGATCCTTCGCCTTTTTTTCGCCGAAAACCCCGTTTCTCTAACTTTTTTTAATTATTTTTTGTATTTCGTTTTATAATACGTTTTTTAAAATTTTTTTCCCATTTTTTCGAAAAATTTCGGATATCCGGGGAGGTGGGGGAGTCGTCGCTTGTCAGATTTTCGATCCGAGGCTCCGTTGCAGAGATATCGGCAAATATGGTTTTTCCCTAAAATCTTCCTTTAAATTAGAGTCCTATTCCCCCATATGGTCAAACAATTTCGACCCCGTAGCTCGTCCCGTTTTCCCGAAATTAATTATTTTGGTTTCTTTTTCTCCCCCCTACTGGCCGGGGGTATGGGTCCAGCTTTCGTCCAGGATTCTCATTTTACCCCGGCTACATGTCCTGAACACTTCAACCCTCTAGCTATACTGGAACATGTTTAATTAAAGGGGTGATAAAATGATATAGCCTACTTGGCATAAAATGATCAACTTACCAAATATGTATTACAGAAAATTAATAGATGATATAACCTAAAAATGATATAGCCGACTGGTCTAAGTGTCACGCCCCAAAGATTGCATCGCTCACTTAGCGACAGGAGGATAAGCTCATTTATCACGACAGAATTATTCTGTCAAGAGCCTTTGTAATGTGAATGAAAATATTAATGATGGTCTTGTTCAAAGATGCACTCATATACATACTACATATGTATATCGTTTTCCTAATGATTATATATTTTTTTAGGTTCATAAAATGCGAACCTGCCCGTAAACCTGAACATCCTTATCAGTCGAATCGCAAAGGTGATATCAACCAGCATTCAGTCAAGTCTTTGAAGCCTTCTTATGAAACTACAAGGAATGAAATATCAAAGCATCATTT
>JAEQML010069844.1:0-17201 GCA_016904865.1 Pissodes strobi | reverse complement strand
CATGATACCGTCCTCGGTATCATGTTGCAGTCGATCACTCATAACTGATTCCTTTATCTTTATGGGAATTCGAATTATAATAATAAGATATAGGTTGTATAATGGTTCTATACTATTTTTAATAAATTTCTTTTCTATTTCGAATTTTTGATTACAAGAACTTTTAAAGCACTACATAAGCTTAATAAATGATTTAATAGTAATTGCATAAATAGACAGGCTTTGATCTTGCTGGGATTTTAAATTTTAAAAAGGCAAATTAAAGTAAAACAGCGGAGAGATTGTTTAATTTTCCTTAGGGTTTTTTATTGTGTCAATCAACTATAGGATGATATGATGTTGGCTATATGATCTTCGCCACTTTATCAAGGATGGCTGAGTTACTATGGGGGTCTTTTTTAGGAGAAGGCTGTCAAAAATTGCAGTAGGAGGCTGCTTACTTAGAGCTTGTTCTTCTTTAGGGTTTTTATTTGGAGCGAGTATCATAGCTAACCAAGTAGCTACCAGTCAGTCCGGTTGATTTTTTTTGTACCGACTGCAGATACAGAGCTATGGGTACTATCTCAATTGCCACTGTGAGTTTATGGGTCCCAAGGCACCTAGCAGCCTCCGCTCAGAAGGCCGGAGGTGATACCGGCGGAGACCAGTTGAGATAAGTGTGTAATTTAGTTTAAGTCAGACTGGGTGTGTTTCTATGTAGACAGAGCGCTTGTGAACTTCCACATAACGTTATTGCGTGTTTTTAGCATTTTTAGCGTGGTATTAGATTGCTTGTTCATTTCTTCCTGGGTGGTATTGATATAAATACTTTTGGAAATCTTTAGGTTAGTTTTTTTTTTACCAATGCTAATCTAACTAAGTATACCTTTGACAGGGATACTATTTACTAGTGTGAATCGATTAATCGATAGTTTTTTTGTTCATGTTATATTATATTTCCCTATTTTTACAATTTTATATATGTCGTGGAAAATGATAAATATTGTCGTTCTATCCTGATGAACTCTCTGCTTATAATAATTTTACCTAAAGGTACTTCATAACTGATTCGTTAAGATTTATTTATGTAAAAATTCGACACATATACCATGATAGAAGCGCAAAAGGTTTAGTAGCAATAGGTATTATACTGATAGCTGTTAAGTACTAGTGTGATGTGACGATATATAACTTTCCATATTGCGTTTATCATTAATTTGTTGAAATTGTATTCAAGTATAGTATTCAAGATGGCGCAAGATAGGTCTGCATCTTATAGTGCGTAGCTAAATAAGCTTCGAAAGAATGAATTAATTGACTTATTAATGTATTAAAAGTTACCAGTGTCTCAAGAAAACAACGAGGTATTAAGTAGCATACAAAAGAGGCTCCAAAATAAGTGTCCGTGCGATAAATCTTCAAAAAATAACATACAGGAAGAAGATACGGAGGTGGTTCTCCATGACAGTGTGGAAATAGGTATATTAAAAACAGAAAAACCAATTTCTGCAGCTCCCCCTAGCGGAGAGAACCCGAAAGGTAAAACGCAAACGTTCTCAAAATCTTTGTATGAATCGACCACAAAAAGCAATCAGCCAAGATCTAAAAATGAAACGCCAGAAAACAACAATAACTCGGCGCAGCGATCTTCTCAATCTGCAGCGACTGATGCGAGGATAAAAAAAATAGATCCAGACAGCCGGCCACCGACCAACCAGTACCGAAATGATAGCAGTATGCGTACCGATAATCGCAAAGTAATAATCGGTAGGTGTGCTGACATTAAATCAGTTAAAACTATTGCAAAACTCGGTTATTTACATGTGTATCGTTGTGATCCAAATACGTCAGCCGATATGCTATGTGATTTTCTTAAAAATAGTGCAACCGAAATAGCATTCCATTGTGAAAAATTAGTGAAAAAAAAATCCAAATGTGTCATCTAGCTTTAAAGTGTCATTCCCTATAACATGTGTAAACAAAGTGTATAACTCATCAATCTGACTTGAGGGGGCAGCAATTAGAAGGTATAAATTTCCCAGGGATTTTTCCAATCCAGCATCAACTCGGGGAGCACAATAGAAGGTGAGAAAATTATTCACAGTTGGTCTGCCCTACATCTTAACGTGCAAGGTTTGTCTAATAAAATAAACTTAATTGAGCTTAACATTCAAAAAAAAGATCCTACTTTTTTGTGCCTCTCTGAACATTGGCAAGCTAGTGCTAGTATAGAGTGCTTAAAAATAAATGGATACGATAAACTATGCGACTTTAGTAGAACAAACCACCAAAATGGTGGCACTGTAATTTTTGCAAAAAAATAGTGTCTCTGAAACCTGCACCATACTGTATGTCTATACCAAATTTTCAATTGAAATGCTCTTGGAATGTTCTGCTATTGAATACAAATTTTTTTGCCTATTATTAGTCTATATGACCGGAACATCCACTGACATTGCGAACTTTCTGCATGTTTTTTCTGAACTATTGAGAAATATTTTACATAATTATGGAAATGTTTTAATCTGTTCTGATCTAAACATTGACCATCTACCCAGTATACTTGATTCTAATAAATTGATATCTTTGCTTAATAATGAGGCAACTAGGATTTTCACAAACAGAAATGGTATTACCAGTGTGTCAGATCTTGATTTTGATTCCTTTGAAATGAACTTTACTCAAACCGATATAGAACGAAACTTTGATTACTTCTTTGATGCGTTTAATTGGTCTTTCCAAGTGAGTTGCCCAAAGAAAGAGATAATTGAGAAAAAATAGAAAATAAAATAATTAAATTTTCTAATGAACTTTTAGAAGATCTTAAAAAATTAAAAAACTTACACTGAATACAGAATCGTACTGAGGATGTACAAA
The DNA here is from genome assembly GCA_016904865.1 of Pissodes strobi. Taxonomy (NCBI): domain Eukaryota; kingdom Metazoa; phylum Arthropoda; class Insecta; order Coleoptera; family Curculionidae; genus Pissodes; species Pissodes strobi. The sequence continues at coordinate 14,345 of JAEQML010069844.1, read as the reverse complement.
ATATAAAGAATTAAAAAAGTAATTAACATAAAAATTAAATAAGAAAAAGAAACTTATTTCAACAAAAAAATAAATAGCTCAAAAAATAAAACAAAGAACACTTGAAATTTAATTAATTCATTGAATGGAAAGATTTAGGGCAATTCAAAAAAGGTCGTCAACCAAATATGTTTAAATGATGTTACTCTTACTGATCCGACAGATATAGCAAATAGTTTTAGCAGCTATTTTTATCTACGGTTATTAAAGATAAATTAAATTCTCATTTTAGTAACGGTTTATCGGAGGAATGCATTATCTCAAAAAAAATTGATAATTTTCAGTATACTGATGTAACTCCACAAGATGTTAGGTCTGTCATAAAAAAGTTATCGAATAAAAAATCAACAGGAGCAGATGAGCTACCTGTTGCCCTGTTGAAGAAGTGTCCCTTTAAAGTAATTGTTTGCTTGTCCCTCTTAATAAACATGTCTTTGTATGAAGGAATTTTTCTGTCACGACTGAAGGTGGCTAATATCATACCTATATATAAAAAGGGTGATCCTCTTTTTGTCGGAAATTGTAGGCCCATATCCTTACTTAGCTGTTTTTCAATGGTTTTAGAAAGGGTTATCTACAATAAGCTAGCTAGTTTTCTTGATAAAAATAAAGTCACAAACTCTCATCAACACGGGTTTAGAGAAAAACACTTCACTGAGATTGCAGCAATCGGCTTTATACAGAATATATATACAAAACTCGAAAACAATAAAAAAGTAGTAGCTCTTCTATTTTTTTTTTGTTTTTTTTTATGGCAGGGAGATCCTATGGCGCTCGACGAGCGGTGTGTGTGCGAAGATGTTGATTGACACGGTTCTTGAATATTTGTAGGTTGTAATTAGTGGGAAACAGATGTCCTGGAAGTGAGTTCCACAGTGATGCAGTGCGCCAGACAAAGGAGTTCTAGTAAAGCGATGTTCTAGGTGTTTCTAGTTGTACGACGAACTGGTGCGCTCCTGCCGTCTGTCGGGACTGTCTAGCAGGAGTTGCCAAGAATGGAATTATGCGGGCCAAATCCTGGGAACATCTGCCGTGAAAGTATCTGTAAAACAGAGACATCTCGGCCACATGTCTGCGATGTTCCAGACTATCCAGATTCCCGATCAACTCCGGATCGCCGACGAGACGCACAGCCCTCTTCTGAATAGAATCCAGCAGCTTTAGGGTATGCTTTGGTGCGGCACCCCAGATATGTGAGCAATATTCTAAGCACGGTCTTATTTGCGCCTTGTACAGCAAGAGCAACTGCTGCGGTGTATAGAGTTTTTGTTGCGAAATAGCGCACCAAGCTTCTGGGAGGCTGATTTTGCGATGCTAGCAACATGGTCATGCCATGACATATTGCTGTTGACAGAAACACCCAGCAACCTGATTGACGAGGATGAAGGAATGGTCGATCTTGCCATAATGATGTCAGGGCCCGCTGTATTGGCCCTCTTAGTAAACGTTGCTGCTTGGGTCTTTGCTGCATTGAACTGGGCCAAATTTTGGTCGCCCCAAGTTTGAACTTTCTCCAGGTCTTAATTAATTGCTGTAATCTGCTCCTGTCTGCGGTGATGAGTCTCAGTCGCTGGTAAGGGTTTTTCTGATCTAAAGTGGGAGACAAGGGTACTGTCATCTGCAATACTGTAAACAGGATTATTCGTTTCGATCAGCAGGTCATTAATATAGATAAGGAACAGAGTTGGTGAAAGTATTGCGCCCTGAGGGACGCCCGCGTTGATGATGAATGTGTCCGAGATGTGTTCATCGACTGCAACGTGTAGGGATCGGTTCCTAAGAAAACTGGCCAGCCAGCTGCAGAGAAAGGCGGGCAGTCCCAAGGACGGCAGTTTGTTTAGCAGACCCATGCCAAACTTTGTCGAATGCCTTCGAAATATCCAACGCAATCGCTCGAGACTCTCCGTAGTTTTCAATTGCCCTACTCCATATATGAGTGACATAGGCCAATATATCTCCTGTCGATCTCTCTTTGCGAAAGCCGTATTGATTATCGCTGATTATTCTGTTGCTCTCGAGGTACTTAAGTAGTTGCTGGTTGACTACACGTTCCATGACTTTGGAGATTATTGGAAGCAAGGCAATTGGGCGATAGTTTGAGGGCGTGGTTTTCTTGCCTTTTTTTTAGAACAGGTTGCACTCGAGCTGCTTTCCAAGAGGATGGGTAAATCCTTTTTCTCTAAGAAAGAGAAAAAAGACTGCAAAAAAACGAGTGTTAGTTCGTTGACGCAGTTCTTTAGCACGATGGCAGGTATTCCGTCCGGTCCTGATGCCTTTTGCGTATCTAGTTCTTTAAGGATTTTGCGAATATCACGATGAGAAAACTTGATTTCTGCCATGGTGGTGTTGATGTTCGGTATAGTGGGGAGAGCCTTGCCTTGGGGCACGTCTAAGATAGAGTGGGATGAAAACATTTTGGAGAGCATGTTTGCTTTTTCCTTGGCTGTAGTCGCCGTGATGCCACGTTCGTCCGTCAAAGGTGGAAGAGACGTTTTTGTAAAGTTGTTGCTTACTGCCTTTGCTACCCACCAGAAATTCCTGGAACCACTGGGGCATTGCAAAAGTTTATTCCTGATCCTTTGATTGTGTTTGTTCTTAGTTTCGTCGATCACACGCTTGCACTCGTGTCTCGCTTCGATAAAATAATTACGATTTTCAGCGGTCTGATTTTGCTGCCAGTACTTATAGGTTTGCTGTTTCCTTCCTGACAGCATCTTTTTTTCGAACCAGGGCTTTCCTTTTGATGGTAACTTGATGGAATTTGGGATGTTTGTTTCCATTCCTGAGGAGATTACTTGCATGATCTCTTCGCAGCAGTCTGACGGGTCGTCAGTGGCAAAGCAGACGTCGAGCCAAGGAAAATCTAAGTAGAACTGCCTTAGATCGTCCCAGTTTGCAGAATTGTAATGCCAGATTTTGCGAGGCAATGGTGGATCCTTCTGTATGAGTGGCAATTCACAAACCGTTGTGATAAGTTTGTGGTCGGAGGTACCTAATGGCGGACCAACTGTAACCTTGTACTGGTCAGAATTGGTGGTCAGAAAAAGATCCAGGAGGGCGGCGAATTCGCCCCTCTCTGAGATTCGAGTTGGTTCGTCTACAAGTTGAGTAAGCCCGCAGCTGATGGCAAATGCTTCAGCTTCTCTACCTTCGTTGTCGGTCCTGTTGTGATGTTTGAGTCAGTTGGTGTTGTGGGCATTGAAGTCTCCCAAAACGATTATTTCTGAACTGGGGTGATCGACCTGTATTGAGCCAAAAGTGGTAGCTAGTGTTGAGAAAAAGCTTTGGTAGGCTCTATAGCTCGGAGGGCGATAGAGACAACATATAAACTTGGTTAATCCCTTGGCGGTGAACTTGAGCCACATGACGTCAAGATTGTTCGGTTCGAGTATTTCCTCGCGGTGACATGAAAGGTCGCTTCGGACAAAAAGGCATATTCTGAACTTATATCTAAATCGGGTATGTAAGTCGTAACCAGGATAGAGGTAGTACACTGTTGTTGTTGTAGAACATATCTGTGTTTCTGTAAGGGCTAATATGGGTGGTCTATTTGCTTGTAGATGTCGGTGTACCGAATTTATGTTTGTATTTAGGCCTCTTATATTGCATAAATCTATTCTAAATTGGTTCGGTATATGTGCTGTCTGTGAAATGCGGAATGAAGGGCTCCCAGGGCCACCCAGCGCTCGGAGATCCGAATGGCCGGGGAGTTTACTTTCGGAATATTTTGATCCTGTAAGCACCATCATGTCCATATATTCCTACTGTGGAACCCGGAACCACCAGCGCGGAAGCGGAACGTGATTTGGGAAAACCGCTTCCCGGTGGGGTGGTCTTTCACCGGACGATGCGAGTAGGCTTATGCATATACCACTTAGGGCCGCTTCCACTCGAAGCATCGGCCTCAAACTCATTCCTTTGGCGGTCCCTAGTCTGGCAGGGGTAAAAAATGGGGTTTGTTGGATCACTCCCCAGTGATTAGCTCCAGACTTTGTACTTTGGTGTTCTCCAGCCTGGAGGAGGACGATGGGATTTGATGGGCCACATCCCGTGGCAACTCGGAATGGTGGGGGCTTTACTCCCCGTAATCAAAACTGCTCTCACCAGTTTGACGTTCCTGCCAGCCAATACAATGCAGCCCCTCTTGTCACAAACTGTCATTGATCGGCACCAGACTTTGTACTTTGGTGTTTCTCAGCCTGGGGGAGGAGGATGGCATTTGATACCATAAACTCAGAATTTGTTGTAAACAAAATCAAAAAGTTAGGTATAAACGGACCACTGAATAAATGGATAAAAATTTTTTTGAAGGACAGAATATTTCATATAAGGATCGATAATATATTTTTGCGAATAGAAAACTGTGACCTGGGGACCCCTCAGGGCAGTGTTCTAGGTCCCTTAACCTTCTTATTATTCATAAATGACTTAGTAGAGTACATTTCATGTGGAATCGTATTCATGTTTGCTGATCATACGACAATAATTATCTCAGCCAAGGATGAAAATCTTTTGAAGGAAAAAAATTGGAATAACATTGTTTGAGTTCTCAAATTGGTGTAAAAGAAACAACCTTAATTTAACTGTTAGTCCCAGTTCCATTTTTTTTAGGAATCACGATTGTTTCTAATCTTGAGTGGAACCTGTACATTGATGCTGTTTGCTCAAAGCTTAATAGATGTTATTTTACGATAAAATCGTTGAGTACACTTTTTATTTGCGCTGAGATACCTCAACCCAATAAGTGTAGCTAATAGTCGTTTCATTTTGAGTCACCCTTAAGGATTCTCAATACCAACGATCTTCTAGTTTGGGGCTGCGTATTTAGTTATTTCAAACTAGTGGCGCCCTGGTCAAAAGTAAAAAACTGACCCACTCCCACGCCGACGGGCAGTCGAGCACATATTGTGCTGGCAGCATCCTTAAGAGTAGGTAACATCTTTATTTATTTTATATTGCTAATTCATTTAAAACGGTCTTAAAAGTTACTCACCTATTTGATGATCCAATATATTAGTTAAAAATAAAAATAGCAGTGACGTATTAATATTAAGAATACTATCAATAATAATAATGATGGTGATGATCATAATAATAATACTTACACCGGGGTAGTTATTGGAAATGCAGTTGGATTGTTGATAGCGATCGCTGCAGCTTTTGCGTGGATATCGCAATATAACTTATTGTTAATGTTGTAGTACCTGGAAAGAAAGACCATTTATAGTTTTTAAATCTTTTTATTTTAAATTTCTCGAAAATGTGTTAAGTTGCTGTTTAAACTTACCCAACGTTTTTCAGTGAGGATCCACAAGTTGAGCATTTAAAGCACTCTACGTGCAAGTTTTTTTCTTTTATCCTTACAAACACTCCTCTGAAAATTGAAAAAAAATGCATTACATTGAGGCTATGCTAAAAATTTAAACTTCTAACGAAAATTTGGTAAACATACTATTAAAGCCTATGATACATATTTTGAAAATTACTGTCGCCGTGGAAATGTGTATATGTCGTAGTGATTTGGTGAGATATGCCTAGTCTTTTCACGGTCAGGTCGCGTTTTCTTATTATACGCCTATGACAAATAAAGTAATATAATATTTTGGATTCTTTTATATCCCTGTCTTATGATTTATTTATCACTCGGTTTTATGAGAACTAACGTTTAGGAAAATAATTTTATGGCTGCTACTTGATCGTCTGCTATTATTAGAACATAAAATGGAGAAAATGTTTGAATATCTAAAAATAATATTCGTGAATCTCCGAATAGAAACTAACTAAGATTTAACGAAGAAGAAAAGGATTCTTTCATGCTGAACAAATCGAGTATTATATCTAGACAGAACTAGATTTTTATAGTTTAATCTATTAAAAATTCAATACATTTGACTTATCATTACAAAAAATATTAGATCGTATAGTTGCTGAAATATTAAAAAGATATTAACTTTTCCTGAGGGTACAAATGGACACAATTATAATAAAAATACCTAGCGCAACTATTTCTTATTCATTCTACTTCTACTTGTATGATGGGAGGAATTATAATTTACAAATTACGTCAATTTTTCAATATCCCCAATGGTTGTTGAGAAAGAAATGTCAAATATATTGTTTGTCGATGCGAAGTTAAGAATTTGCTTATCTAGGGAAATTCCACATTCTAAAGCTATCAAATTTATATATTACCGCTAGTTTTAGCTATAGTTACGTTTAGAAAATATTTCTAAATATAAAAAAAGAAAATAAACTATCTACGTTCATGCAAAAGTATAGTAGGAACATGCAGGACTATACAGTGAAAACATAAACAAAGTCCAGGTAATTATCTAAGGAATTTCAAGGAAAGAATATAGTTCGATATCTATAAAGAAGGCATGCTCTAGCCTAAATAGGAACAATACTGTGACAAGACAATAGGAAATATTTTAATAGACAGACAAAGAAACGAATTGGCAACGACAAAACAATAGAAACATTGATCCAACATAAAGTTGGACTTACACAATGACTCTTTCACAGTCAGTGCAAATCGTAGCGCCTTCAGAAGTAGAAGTGTGTTGTTGGTTAGGGATTTGGCATTCAGATGGCGAAGAGGGTCTAGGACTTGCAGTCCTTCTACCGCCAATCGCGTGACTGTGTGTCGAGTAGTAGTCAGATCGTGTTACTGGGAAAGAAAAAAAAGTCATTGATTTTTGAAAAAATATATACGTTTTAGACCATTCGGTAATATTAAGGAGTCAGCGACTGTATCTCGTTTCAGTATCTGTGGCGAAACCTAAAAATCTGACTGTCCCAGAAATTAAGACGAGACGTTATTATTAAAAAATTATTCGATATTTCTTGGCCTAGATACATATCCAACTAGTATATATAAGAAGAAATAAGATTTATTATTATATTATTTGTATGCCTGGATAAAGATATATGGCTTACATTAGAAAATAAAAAAAAAAAATTAAAATACGAGATTCATCTTTTTATTATATTTCAAAGTACAACTTTTCCGCATCTGATTTATAAGGTAGACGAATTCTAAAACGCTCCAAGAGGAAATGCCTTATTAAATGTTATATCTCCTCTTCGTACGAAGTTTTACCTTTAATTTTACTATGCTCTTGTATTAATCTATTTATAGAATATATTGTTATACAAGATATAATATGTACATTCCGTTCGTTTTCTTCAGTTTAGACTCGTTTTAATTTAAGATTTTTAATATATACCATTTTTCTATTATCTCGAAAAGCTTCAAAACCATTTCAAATGCTCTCATGTTAGGTTGTCTCCTTTCACCGAAGCGCTGTTGATAAATTCTGGTTACTAGGGCCAAGTTTTTATCACTAGCGTCCAAAATGAACCATTTTTACATTAGAGTTTTGCAAAATTTCCACTTTTAGTTGATAAAAATAATTAATTAATGACGCAAAACAGTTCAGAAAGAAAATAAAAATGACCCTTAGTGGAATATTGAACGTTTTTGTTATTTTACCTAACCTATAGCAAAAAAAATTGAAATGGAGAACTATAACCTACATAAACTAGGATATCTAATCAAAAGCAAAAAATATTGCCAAAATCACAAAAATTAGTATAGGAACCATGTAGGCAACGTTTCAAAGAATCAAAACTTCTGCAAATTGAACTGATCCATTAATAAAGGGTATTCTATTAAAAAAGGCATAGTTTAAATTAAATTAAAGTATGTCAAGTTGGCATATCGGTAAGAAACATCCTGTATAATATTATTAATATTTGATGGGGACTTTAAATAATTCTGTTCTTTATAGTGTCAAATATTTTAATCTTCCCGCAAGATGAAGGTTTTTATAAGTAACGTGATAACGAAAAACGAATACTAATTTAGTATGGGACATTTTGCGTGGATTTTAAATATGCCAAAAAATACAGTGTTTTATTTAGAAAACTATTTTCTTATCACTCCGCTTTTGTGTGCCGCCGTGTATATCTGAAAACAGTTTACAGGTTCTTCTAACTAGGACTGAACAGGGGCTTATTTTTGACCTTCCATGTATTTTTAAAGCAACCCAAAATAGCCATTCGATGTATTTTATTCTGCTAAATTAAAAAACTGAACCAAACAACCTTTGAACCAATAACAAAAGACTTACGCCATGGACGAACTGTTTTTAAAATGGAACACCCTGTATATTACTATATTTTTTGTCTCCCTGGAGAAATCTAAACGCATTTCGTGTATTTTATCCTATACCTATCTTTAGCTGTTTACCAGATATTGACATTTTGACATTTTGACAGGCTCTAAAATCTAAACCGCACGAGATCAAAGAAAACGATTTGCACATGGTTTTCATCAGCTATCGAATGACAGTAACTTTAAATTTAATCCGCGGATAAAATTAACGGGATGTTTTAAACTTCCAGTTAAATTCAGGATCGGTCGAAAGGCTTCTATGATATTTTTCAATAGAACATCACATAAGGCAGGTATGCGATAACATATCATTCTCGTCTTAAAATTTAGCATTTTTCTTTAGATTTGGCAACGAAATATGGAATTTCGTAGGTGGATGATCTTTTTCGATTCGAATACGTTAGGCGTGGGTTTTTGCGTGTGCCGAGTTCGATTTTACATCGAGAAGGTCGTACGATTTTCTGTACCGAAATATTTCGAAAACAGGAGATTTTTTTTAATATTTTTTTTTACCACACTGTATATAATTTTGAAAATTTTATTTTTATGATGGTAAGATGTAAATGAATCCCTTTAACCTTTTCCGTGATAAAAACGAACAATAACATTTCGTATACCTTAAAAAAATTTTTTCATTAAATCGGCAGTAATTTGAAAACGGTGAGGTTTAGAACTAAACGGTAAATGGCAATAAGATGGCTTTTATGAGGTACTTTACCTTGCCATATTTCCTTTGATCGCACGATGTTTCCTTTTTTTTAAATTGACCAAATCTGATTTCTATATTTTCCCAATTTTTTAGGATATCTTAAATCGTATCTGCGTCGTCTCAGGGTCGATCGAAATGCTTCTATAATATTTTTCGATAGGACGTCAAATAAGGCAGGCATTCGATAAAATATAATTTTCGCCTCAAAAAGGAGCATTTTTCTTTTCGTTCGTAAATGGATAATATTTTTCGTTTCGAACACTTTAGGGGGGTGAGGGGGTTGGTTTGCCGTGTTTTTTAAATACAATTCTTTACCACCCTGTATACGACTTCCAAAATTTTATTTTTATAATGCTAACATTTAAATGAACCCCTTTAAACGGTTTCCGAAATAAAAACGAAAAAAAAAATCAAATATTTCTCGATAGGACGTCAAATAAGGCAGGTATTCGATAAAATATAATTTTCGTCTCAAAAAGGAACATTTTTCTTTTCGTTCGTAAATGGATAATATTTTTCGTTTCGAACACTTTAGGGGGGGGGGGGGGGGGGGGGGGGTGCCGTGTTTTTTAAATATCATTTTCCCTTGTATACGACTTCCAAAATTTTATTTTTATAACGATAACATTTAAATGAACCCCTCTAAACCGTTTCCGAAATAAAAAAAAAATGTCCGAAATATTTCAATTTCGTAGATGGATGATCTTTTTGGTATCGAATACTTCAGGACGAAAATCCTGGATGTACCGAGTTCGATTTTTCTGTACCAAAAATATTTGAAAAAAAGGTGAAAATTTTTTAAATATTTTATTACCACCCTGTATACGTTTTTGAAAATTTTAATCTTATGATGGTAACATGTAAATGGATCTCTTTAACTGTTTCCGAGATAAAAACAAACAATTTTTAATCAACAAAAATTTTCCAAAAATTAAATTTTCGTAGGTGGATGATGAACCTAGTGCGATTTTTGCATCGAGAAAGTTGTACGATTTTTCCGTACTAAAATATTTGGAAAAAAAGCGGAAACGTTTTAAAAATATTCTTTTCTACAGCCGCGCGCAAAATAACTAAATACTAAATTGAAATGAAGTCGCAAAATCGACGAATGCCGTGGATCCTTATTTTGCGCTCTAGCGCGAACATGGAAAAGGAAATTCACACTTTTTCCACCTAGTGTGCTGAATGGTCATGGAAACCGAAGATAAACTGACAGTTATTTGCAAATTTCAGAATAAGTATAGAGAAAAATGTCCATTTAATTTTTAAAAATGCGGCTGTAGAAAAAGTTCTGTGTGTTTTTCGAGCGCAAAGTAAGATTGCCGTTTTCGAAAGATTACTGCGCGACGCGTAGCGGCAATTCGTTACTTTGCGCTCTAAATACACAATATTATTTGTGTATTTAGAGCGCAAAGTAACGGATTGCCGCTTGAGAAAGAATGTTACTGCGCGACGCGTAGCGGAGCGGAGTAATCTTTCGAAAACGGCAATCTTACTTTGCGCTCGAAAAACACACAGAACTTTTTCTACAGCCCCATTTTTTAAAATTAAATCCAATTTTTCTCTATACTTATTCTGAAATTTGCAAATGACTGTCAATTTTGACATATTATATTCGGACTTCGGGCATATTTAGAATAGTAGTGCCAGCAATAAACTGTAACAAACGCACAACTGTCATTTATTTATCTTCGGTTTCCATGACCATTCATAGCACACTCGACGGAAAAAGTGAGATTTTTCTTTTCCATGTTCGCGCTAGAGCGCAAAATAAGGATCCACGGCATTTGTCGATTTTGCGATTTCATTTGAATTTAGCAATTAGTTATTTTGCGCGCGGCTGTAGAAAAATTTTATTTTTATGATGGTTACATGTAAATGGATCCCTTTAACTGTTTCCGACATAAAAACAAAAAAAATATTCAGCAAATTTCGTAGGTGGTACATTTTTTCCGTTTCGAATACATTAGTAGGTTGTTCCTGGATGTGCCGAGCTCCATTTTTGCATCGAGAAAGTCGTACAATTTTTCTGTTCCAAAAGTTTGGAAAAAAGGAAAAAAATTACGTTTAAATTTTTTTTATTGATGTGTAAACATCTCACGCGGCGTTAAGAGGATAAATCTCATCAGATTGGACGGAAATGTGGGGACGGAAATGTGTAAACCGATGTGACAACATAACCCATGCGCATTGAGGACTCAATTAGCGCTTCTAAAATGCTAGCCGCTAGGAGGGTATTAGATTTTCATGTCCATGATGTCGATATGGGACATATGTTTTCATAATGCCTCTCTGAAAACTATCATTTTCGACGTCTCTGTAGAGCAAAGAAAGTAAGTCTTTTCGGTCCGGGCACGGGAAAAATTTTCCCGGTCCCTAATTAGGGATCGGGATAAGTTTTCCCGTTCCCTGCTTTTAAGTGCTAAATTTGCAGTTATTTAGTCACATAATAAGCATAAAGTATAATAAATTGGGTTAAAATTATACAGCGATGCAGTCTACAAGATTAATCTAGTATATTTTAGCGTCAATAGTCTAATTTTAAGTAAAATTATTTTATTTATTCTGACAATACTTGTTACAAATACTTCAAAATTAGCTGCCTATTCAATTACAATAAAGCATACAAACACATTTCCATAGCAACGCTTGATGAATATTAGATAAATACCTGTCTTGCCTGTCTTGCAAGTTTGACGTTTGCTTTCATTTGAATACAATAGTTATTTTTGTTACAAGTACCTAAATAGTTATTTGTGTATTTAGAGCGCAAAGTAACGGATTGCCGCTTGAGAAAGAATGTTACTGCGCGACGCGTAGCGGAGCGCAGTAATCTTTCGAAAACGGCAATCTTACTTTGCGCTCGAAAAACACACAGAACTTTTTCTACAGCCGCATTTTTTGCTATACTTATTCTGAAATTTGCGAATGACTGTCAGTTTTGACATGTTATGTTCGGGCTTCGGGCGTATTTAGAACAGGATTTTCAGCAACAAACTGTAACAAACGCACGACTGTCATTTATTTATCTTTGGTTTCCATGACCATTCAGCACACTAGACGGAAAAAGCGAGAATTTACTTTTCCATGTTCGCGCTAGAGCGCAAAATAAGGATCCACGGCATTAGTTGATTTTGCGAGTTCATTTGAATTTAGTATTTAGTTATTTTGCAGGCGGCTGTAGAAAAATGGAGTTTTTCAGGACGAATCGTTGCTGGAATAGCAGATGAGTCCTGAAAAACTTCATTTCGGTACGTGTGACAAACACTATTTTTTGTCATACGCTCCCAAAATTTAATTTTTATTTATACGCTTTTTGCAATTCTTCAGAACGCCTAAATTTGCAAATTTACCATAATTTTTGAAATCATAATGTACGACAAAGTTAGCTTAGAATTTGATATCGTAGCAACTATTTGACAATTTTGTCATGTCATTCGACATTTTTGGCATTTAGACATATTCAGGAATTTTGGAATAGTCCGTAGAGGTTGCCATGACGACTTTTAGGGACTTGGCCTAAAAAGAAGCATTTTACGGATTCAAATGAGTCCGTAAAATAGCTATTTTTGGGAGCGTATGACAAAAAATGTATTATGACATGATTTTGGATACGTAAAATTATAATAATTTTATATTTATGTCTTGATTTCAGAGAGGTATTATGAAAAATATCGTTCATTACACGTCCAGAAACAGCTTTTCCTGTGCTTGCACGACTTCCGGTGTTCGGCTACGCCTCACACCAGAAACTATCGTGCGCGCACCGGAAAAGCCTAGTTTCCGGACTGGTAATGAAATATACTATTACACATCAGTGTCTCGAGCACTAGCTCTCCTCCTAGATGTGTCGAGTTCGATTTTTGCATCGAGAAAGTGATTTTTCTGTACCATAATATTTGGAAAAAGGAGACATATTTTTTAAATAATATTTTTACCACCCTGTTTACGTTTTTGAAAATTTTATTTTTATGATGGTAATATCACACATGCACATAGATCCTTTTAACTCTTTCCGAGATGCCCTGTTGGCCACGATGTTGACAGAACAACATCAGGCATAACAACAGGACTTAGTATCTTAAGACGTCTTTATGTTAGGTAATGCTGTTGTTAAAATATGAATAGTGAAATAAATGTTGATGTTATGATGTGAGATAAAAACAAAAATTTTCCAAAAATTAAAATTTCGTAGCTAGATGATCTTTTTCGATTTGGATACTTTAGCAGAAATAGTACATCGAATGGCTATTTTGGTTTGTTTTACAAATACAGGGTCAATCAAAAGTAAGCCCCTGTTCAGTCCTCGTTGGAACACCCTGTACCTACATTGTACGTATTTTGTCACCCTACAACTTCTATTTTTCAAATTATAAATAATAGTAACGACATCTATGGTACTTTCTCACTTTATTGAACCACCCTGTACCTTCAAGTTTATTGCATTTCTGGACAAATATTGCATTAAAACGCCTTATTCTTTCAGGGAGACCATTTGTGGGTCAATAAATTTGTTTTTACTAATAGTTATAATGTTTGATCTGCTTAAAATGAATATCAAGGTACAACTTAAAATAACGGTAAGATAAAGCACACTCTCAAAGTGCAGAAGTCAGATAGTCACGAGTAATGATAAGTTGTGCTGTACAATTGAACCCCTTCCTGAAAGCCACCCAGAGCATTTTATCTGCAACGCAACACCCTGTGGATTTCAAGTTCTTCGCATTACAACCGCCTCTAGCTACTATCAGGTTCACGCTGATTAAACAAAAACGCTCATCAAATAAACCGAATCCATTGAAAATGAAAAATTGTTGAAGGGACCTGCTTGAAATATAAAATTTTAATCGAGAAATCTACAAAATCATGGGAAAAAATTGCGAATCCCAAATTATTAATAACCGGTCAAAGTTAAAAGTTCTGCAGATTTTGGATAACAGTAATTGTTAATAATTATTGTCGATAGACGCGAGTAATCGTACCAAATATGTAAAAAAAATTAATATAGGCTTATGTGATGAACTTCGGAGGAGTTGATAGGTTACCGCCATTTCTAGAATTATAATTATGATGAGCTATCTACTAGGCTGCAGCTTTCTTTTTCCGCATATGCTTTTTAATAAAACTTGTTTAGAAACACTAATTTAATGTTAATACCAGCTTTCGTACTTTCAATGTCATAGGATCATGTTAGCGAATAGTACCCAATGGTATAGAATCCTAGTTATATAATAGAACAAACAGTATAATTATGTAGAACATATAATTATTACTAAATGCAATGCTGAACTAAATATATCCATATAGCAATAATATGATATTATAATACGCCGAACTGATACTAAGAAAGGAACGATGGTATCTTTCCGATCTAGGGCCAAGAAAGAATACAAACTAGGTAAACCCAGGATGCTAAGT
>MU194964.1:3808-17203 GCA_016904865.1 Pissodes strobi | reverse complement strand
TACATCCTTATTGTGTGGTTGCTCATTCTCCCAAATTTCTGACATTGTAACCCTATTGATATGGTCCTTTGTATTTATGTAGAAAAGGTATTTATTCATTTCATTGTTTGCTTCTCTTATCTGTTTGGGTAGATTCCATGTTTTGTTTGTTGACGTTTTTTGTTTGTTTATATTTTCGGTTTGCTGTTCGGTAGGTTGTTGAACTTGATATGTTTTGTTTTTTTTTTTTTGGACTTGAGATGGTGAAACATCGCCTATTATGTTTCGAATTTGTTCCCGTGAATATTGTTTGTTGTCCCTTTTCCGCTTTTTATAATCAGCAATCATCCGATTTAAATCGTCGTCAGTCTCCTCAGATTCACTCATTTTTTTCCCCGTTTTAAGGATATAGTTGTGAGGAATTTATTAAATAAATAAATACAAAAAAACACTACTTTTTACGCGCCAACGAATTTTATGACCTTCCTCGACGATGGTCGATCGCAATTTGTATAAATATTATCAATACATGAGTCTGAGTTATTACTAAATCTAATATATTTCTGTGTTGATGGAAATATATTAAAAGAACCCAACAAAGACAAGATTGCCACTGAGTTGTAATCATGTTTTAAAATATTTATGTTAAAATCCCCTGCTAAAAAGACATACACATTATTATCACAAAAAATTTTACTTAAAAATAAATCAATTTTTTCAAAATAATTATTTTTTGATAATAAAACTAAACTAAAATTTTAAGAAATGTATTGACATCAAACTCCTTTTAAAAGTGTAATTGAAAGAATATTAATATAAGTAAAAGTAATATTAAAACTTAAAGAAAAAAATGGATTTATCGGGTTTTGCATGAATGGAATTATTTTCTTCCATTTTTCATGGGAATTTAGTGGCTTTTCGTCGCATCTCTGTTTAAAAATCGATAGAGCATGTCGAAATTAGTAGAAATCCATGCCCAACTCGAAAAACACAAAAAGCAGGTTTATCGGTTTTTGCATGTCCTCATTTCATAAAATGGTGTTCTTCCGAAAATGTATAAATAATGGAAAATTTTAATTTTTTTTTGTAGTTTTGAATATCGGAAATCTGCTATGGTGATGAAAATTACATAATAATTCTATTTGGCTAGTAATTTGCTCTCTAAACATGTACAATTTTTTTCGCGGATATTCTTTATATGGAAAATATTATAGAAATTATTTAAATTGACATATTAGATCCATGTGTTTTGTTAGTTTGGGTTAATTTTGGTTCTGTATTAGGTAGAGTTGGTCAAGCGCGTAGCGCGCTTGTCTCATTGCGCTTGTCTGGTGAATTAAAGTTAGTTTCGATTATTTTTGCTACGCGCGCTTGTCTCTTCACTCTGGTTAATTGAGGTTAGTTTGGCTTAGTCTGGGTTAGTTTTGGTTAGTCTGGGTTAATCTTGATAAGTTTGGGTTGGTTTTAGTTAGTTTTGGTTAAGTTGGATTAGTTGTAGTTGATTTAGGTTAGTTTGGGGTAGTGAAGAGACAAGCGCACGTAGCGCGCTTGTCTCTTTACTCTGGTTAATTAGGGTTAGTTTTGCTTAGTCTTGGTTAGGTTGGGTTAATCTTGGTAAGTCTGAGTTGGTTTTGGTTAGTTTGGGTGAGTGTTGGTTTCTATTGATTAGTTTCGAAGAGCTGTTGTGGTTGGTTTGGGTTAGTTTTGGTTAGTTGGGAATAGTGAAGAGTCTTTTTACTTTGGTTAATTTGGGTTAGAGAGGTAGAGTGGCACTGTAAGCCAAATACATTTTCGCTCTTTTAAACTTTAATTTTTTTTTTGAAAATGACAATGATGCATTTGCGGCAAAAATTTTTGATTGTCCTGCGTTGAGATTGAGAAATTTATTCTTTTCCTAACGGATTTACGCTAAACGAAACTTGACCCATGATCGCAACAAATACATCAACCGCCTGACTATAAATGAAACATCCTTTGCTTTGTCATATGACAGTTAAACAATCTATTTCGCGCAGGCGCCATGAAAATTGAAACCCGTAATGTCGCTACTCGGTGGTGGATATGATATACTCGGGTAAGACTTTGACCAGTGTGGTCAGATACATGAGTTTGCAGAATCTGCATGTCGAAATTTTCCCAATTTGTATAAATATTATCAATACATGAGTCTGAGTTATTACTAAATCTAGTATATTCCTGTGTTGATGGAAATATATTAAAAGAACCCAACAAAGACAAGAATGCCACTGAGTTGTAATCATTGTTTAAAATATTTATATTAAAATCCCCTGCTAAAAAGACATACACATTATTATCACAAAAAATTTTACTTAAAAATAAATCAATTTTTTCAAAAAATATATTTATATCAGAATTTGGCGCTCTATAAATAGATGCAATTAAAATTTTAAAATTTCCTACCATTATCTCTATCACAGCACATTCAAAGGTTAGTTCCATACTGATTTCCATTAGATCCCTCCTTTTTTTCCAAGGGAAACCTTGACGAACATAGACAGCCGATCCTCCATGTTGATATTGTTTGCGACAAAAAGAAGCTCCTAGACTATAATTTGGCATGTTATAGTTTGCAAGTTGGTCCTCATTTTTCCAGTGCTCTGTCATTGCTACAGCTAGAGAACAGTGTACCTCTGCCAAAAAACACATTTGGTCCAGGCTGTTCCCAATAGACTGTACATTGTGATGTAAAATGTTGTGTACAGAGATTGTGCTTTTAATGTCACACCTTTTTATGGCTGGTGTCTCTGAAGATTGAGAAAATGGTTTATATATATGCCTTCCGGCCATAGCTCACTAGCCATTACATCTTTTCTTCTGGTCCCTGGAACAGCAAGTTTAAAAAAGCTTTTAAAAGAGGCCTTCTTCGTGTGCATTTTTTCGCAGATGCACCCATCTATACCATTTTCCTGGAGATAGCTAAGGATGTTTTCAGATGTAGTGTAGTAGTAGAAAAATCCAAGCATGCTGGGATGCAACAGAGAGATTTTGCACATTCTTTCTTGTCCCCAAACTGGGCTCAGGTCTTTTAATTTTAGTCTTCCTTTGCACCAAAGTCCATTTGTTGCTGTCATCCTTACCTTGAACTGGAATTTGCACAGGATCACTTAGAAGCACCGTTGAGGATACTTTAACTCCGACAGACTGGTCCATTGGAACTTCAGCAGGTTGTGGAGCCAGTGCTAAATCCACAGCACTAGCTACTTGGCTGAGAGTAATTTTCCCCTTTTCTGAGCATTTTCCTTTCTGCAAGTTCTGTTCCCCTTTGTTCTTATTTTGAAGTGGTTTTGTTTTTGTTTTTGAAAAATTAAAGTTTTGGTTAACATTAGGGCTGGGCTGCATATCGATTTTTCGAGAATCGTCAAAAACGGATTCGTTTTTGTTTTGGATGTTGGCAGCACTGCTGGTCGCAATGTCATCTGTCCGTCGGCCATCTTGAATCACTCCTTGCTTAACTTATTTAAACAGAATATTTTTCCAATATTGCGTCATTAAATAGAACCCTTAAAACCTGTAATATATACACTATTGTCCTCTGAAAATAAAGCTGGTAGCTTATACACTGTACATTCTAGACATTTTGCATGCCTTAGCGAAGAGGATCAACTGGCCTACTGTCGTCAGATCAGAGTGGACACTTGATATGTTTAGTAAAAACTAAATATCAGCAGCAGAAAATACAATAGGATCGGACTCTAGTTCGAGTATTTAGGGCCCCAGGTCTTCCCATCTACATTAAAATCTCGATCAACGAAAATATGATTAATTATTGATTGAAAATAATCTAACCTATCTAACGGTTGAAAATATACGGGGTGATTTATTTGAAGCATCATCAAAGTCGTTTTTAGATAAAAATAAAGCAGCGACAAATCCGCGTGAAATTTCTGGAATATCGGAAAATAACGGGGGATCCGATAACACCCGGTCCAAACGGCTCCAAAAAAGGGGGACCAGAGACGAGGTGTGGTAAGGGGGGCTACGGCAACATAACCAAAGGATTAATTACTAAGTTCACGGCTTGCTAACGAGCCCAAGAGCCAATTACGTCGCGACGTCGACGACGCCCGTTAATTTTCCGACGGCGCGCATTGTCTTCCGTTTTGTTCCGTGATGATGGCTATTTTACACTTTGCGACCGCGTCCGGTGTCGTGCCTGGATTATTTAACGCTATTTAACGTTAATTGCCATTATTTCCATGATGTAATTCTTTGATTAATATTTGAAAATGTTGGCCTACTGAGCAATGCCTATAGTTCCTGATGGTGGTTCGAATACGAAACGTCGCTTCAAATATTTGTATTTATAGAGGACAAAAAGTTGTAATCCGATTTCAGTATTCCTTAATAATAATACGTGAAATAGCGCTACAAATAATAAAAAAAAATAAATACAAATTCAACCTGAAAAATATATCAAAAAGAATTAAATTTTTATTATCTATATGGGCAAAACACCAGATTAACTGTTAAAACACTAGACTTGACAACACTGTGTGTCACGGCATAGAACAAGTTTCGCAATAATTAAAAATGTTTATGTTATTGCCATTAAATCTGAAAGCACCAGATTTACTGTTAAAATAAAAGACCTGGCAACATTGAAAATTTTTGTAGACGTGGATTTTTTTTGGGTAAATATGACGTAATAAATCAGTGAAATATTGCCATGACCATCTTATTAACCCGATGTTTCCTTTAACTAAAAAATGATAGCGAAATACTCTAATTTCATTCTCTCACACATACACGTTCTCTCTTTCTCTCTAATCGGGGGCTCAGGATGATTAAGCGACGGTAATTCGAGGAGATGAGCGCAACTCGTGAAATCAATAAGACGTGACAACCGTGTTAACCGCATTCATTTGCCTGCGAAAACCGCGAAAACAATACACCGATGGAGGCGACAGTGGCGTCGCGACGCAAAGTCGTACTGACAGAAAATTGTTAATGTTGATTTAACGTTGCCAGATCTTCGTTTTAAGGCACATAATACAACTATAAAAAGTAAAAATACGTCGCTTCTTCTTATCTATATAAAATAGATGAACCATTACCGCAAGATTCAATAATCGTGAATCGTGGCATTTAACTAGTCGGATGCGATTGGGAAATACTATAGAAAATTCGGGATAATTCCGCTCAAACCGGGACGTTTGGCAACCATGCTCTCGAATCTTCTGCTAAATGTTAGAACATAATTCCGTAAATACACGGATAAATCGCATGGCTTGCATCACTGCCTCCATTGATTGGGTGGAATTACCTCATATATCATTGAGAATTTATATTGTATATTATGGTTGCCAAATTGTGCAATTTATTTATTTGAAAATCGAAGTAGAGTTAAAAAAATCGGCAGATTTAGGGATAAATACGGTAGCTTGACAACACTGTCTTCTAATATCCGCGACGGACCATCCAGAATTTGTACAGGACAGCAGGGGATTGAAAAGTATCGGTTTTCTAATTTTCAATAAACAACGTTCATAACGAATATAACCTTTCAAGTTCTTTGGCAACACTGCCTCCATTGGTCAGATGGAATTATGTCATAAAAAATCGAGAATGTATACCGTACAGGCTTGCCAAATTGCGCGATAGGAATTTAATTGGCAATTGCAAAAATGATGATTTTTAAATATATATTGTTACAGAGATTTATTTGAAAATCGCAACAGATTTGTGAAAATCCAAAGATATATGGATAAATGCGATGATTTGACAACTCTGCCCCCAAATATCCATGGCAAATTATCTAGAATTTGTACAGCGGAGATATTTCGTTCGGGGGGATTGAAAAGTATAGGTTTTCTAATTTGCAACAAGTAACGTTTATAACGAGTTTAAACCCTTAAGGTTCTTTGACAACACTGCCTCTATTGGGCAGATGAAATTACGTCATACAACATCGAGAATTTATACCGCACAGGCTTGCCAAATTGTGTGAATTATTAAGAATTTAATTGGCTATTGCAAAATCGTTAATGTTGATTTTTAATACATTGTTACAGATATTTATTTGAAAATCAGAGCAGACTTGTGAAAATCTGTAGATCTACGGATAAATACGGTGATTTGAAAACTATGTCTCCAAATCTCCAAAACAAATTATCTACAATTTGTACAACATAGATATTTCGTTAGGGATCGAAAAGTATAGGTTTTCTAATTTTCAATAAGCAACGTTTATATGAAGTTTAAATCTTGAAAGTTCTTTGGCAACACTGCCTCCAATGAGCAGATGAGGTTACGTCATACAACATCGAAAATTTATACCGTACAGGCTTGCCGAATTGTGCGAATTATCAGGAATTTGATTAGCGATTGCAAAATAATAAATTGCTACAGACATTTATTTGAAAATCGCAGCAAGCTTCTGAAAATTTGTAGATCTACGGGTAAATGTGGTGATTTGACAACACTGCCTCCTAATCTCCATAGCAAATTATCTAGAATTTGTACAACACAGATATTTCGTTGGGGGATTGAAAAGTACAGGTTTTCTAATTTTCAATAAGCAAGGTGTATAACGAGTTTAAATCTTTAAAGTTCGTTGGCAACACTGCCTCCATTGAGCAGATGAGATAACTTCATACAACATCGAAAATTTATACCGTACAGGCTTGCCAAATTGTGCGAATTATCAGGAATTAAAAATTATGTTTTTTTTATATGTATTGTTACAGAAATTTATTTGAAAATCGCATTAGACTTGTGAAAATCCGTGGATATACGGATAAATACTGTGATTTGACAACTTTGCCTCCAAATATCCATGAATTTATACAACACAGATATTTCGTTGGGGATTGAAAAATATAGGTTTTCTAATTTTCAATAAGCCACGTTTAGAACGACTTTAAACCTTTAAGGTTCTTTGTCTCGATGGGGCAGATGAAATTACGTCATACAACATCAAGAATTTATAGGCTTGCCAAATTGTGCGAATTATCAGGAATTTAATTGCCAATTGTAAAATCGTTAATGCTGATTTTTTTATATTGTATTTATAAAAGTTTATTTGAAAATCGCAGCAGATTTGTGAAAATCCGAAGATCTACGGATAAATACGATGATTTGACAACTCTGCCTCGATTATGACAAATTATCTAGAATTTGTACAACACACATATTTCGTTGGGGATTGAAAAGTATAGGTTTTCTGATTTTCAATAAACAACGTTTATGGCAAGTTTAAACCCTTAAGGTTCGTTGGCAACACTGCCTCCATTGGGCAGATGAAATTACGTCATACAACATAGAAAATTCATACCGTACAGGCTTGCCAAATTGTGCGAATTATAAGGAATTTAATTAGGGATTGCAAAATTATAAATTGTTACAGAAATTTATTTGAAAATCGTAGCAGGCTTCTGAAAATTCGTAGATCTACGGATAAATACGGTAATTTGACAACTCTGTCTACAAGTCTCCATGATAAATTATTTAGAATTTGCACAACACAGACATTTCGTTCGGGGATTGAAAAGTATAGATTTTCTAATTTTCAATAGGTAACGTTTATAATGAACATAAGCTTGTAAGGTTCTTAGGCAACACTGTATTCATTAGTCAGATGGAATTATGTCATACACCATCGAGAACTTATATCGTACAGGCTTGCCAATTATCAGGAGTTTAAGTGACGATTGCAAAAAATGATGATATATTCTGTTACAAAAATGTATTTGAAAATGAGAGCAGACTTGTGTTAATCCGTAGATCTGCGGATAAATATACTGTGACTTGACAACACTGGCTCCTAATCTCCATGACAAACTATCTAGAAATTGCACAACACAGACATTTCGTTCCGGGATTGAAAAGTATAGGTTTTCTAATTTTCAATACGTAACGTATATAATGAGCATAAGCTTGTAAGGTTCTTTGGCAACACTGTCTTCATTGGTCAAATGGAACTACGTCATACACCATCGAGAATCTATATCGTACAGGCTTGCCAAATTGTGTGAATTATCAGGAATTTAATAGGCGATTGCAAAAAATTATGATATATATTGTTACAAAAATTTATTTGAGTATCGGAGCAGACTTGTGAAAATCCGTAGATCTCCGTATAAATACGGTGATTTGACAACTCTGCCTCCTTATCTCCATGACAAACTATCTAGAATTTGCACAACACAGACATTTTGTTCGGGGATTGAAAAGTATAGATTTCCTAATTTTCAATAGGTAACGTTTATAATGAACATAAGCTTGTAAGGTTCTTTAGCAACACTGTCTTCGTTGGTCAGATGAAATTACGTCTTACAACATCGAGAATTTATATCGTACAGGCTTGCCAAATTGTGCGAATTATGATGATGTTTTTTTTATATATTGTTACAGAAATTTATTTGAAAATCGCAGCATATTTGTGAAAATCCGAAGATTTACGGATAAATACGGTGATTTGACAACTCTGCCTCGATTATGACAAATTATCTAGAATTTGTACAACACAGATATTTCGTTGTAGATTGAAAAATATAGGTTTTCTAATTTTCAATAAGCAACGTTTATAACGAGTTTAAACCTTTAAATTTCTTTGGCATCACTGCCTCCATTAGGCAGATGAAATTACGTCATACAACATAGAAAATTTATACCGTACAGGCTTGCCAAATTGTGCGAATTATCAGGAATTTAATTAGCGATTGCAAAATAATAAATTGTTACAGAAATTTATTTGAAAATCGTAGCAGGCTTCTGAAAATTCGTAGATCTACGGATAAATACGGTGATTTGACAACTCTGCCTACAAGTCTCCATGACAAATTATCTAGAATTTGCACAACACAGAAATTTCGTTCGGGGATTGAAAAGTATAGGTTTTCTAATTTTCAATAGGTAACGTTTATACTGAACATAAGCTTGTAAGGGTCGTTGGCAACACTGTAACCATTGGTCAGATGGAATTATGTCATACATCATCAAGAACTTATATCGTACAGGCTTGCCAAATTGTGCGAATTATCAGGAGTTTAATTGACGATTGCAAAAAATGATGTTACAAAAATATATTTGAAAATGAGAGCAGACTTGTGAAAATCCGTAGATCTGCGGATAAATACGGTGATTTGACAACACTGGCTCCTAATCTCCATGACATCTATCTCGAATTTGCACAACACAGACATTTCGTCCCGGGATTGAAAAGTATAGGTTTTCTAATTTTCAATACGTAACATTTATAATGAACATAAGCTTGTAAGGTTCTTTGGCAATACTGTCTTCATTGGTTAAATGAAACTACGTCATACACCATCGAGAATTTATACCGCACAGGCTTGCTAAATTGTGCGAATTATCAGGAATTTAATTGGCGATTGTAAAATCGTTAATGTTGATTTTTAACATATTGTTACAGAAATTTATTTGAAAATAGGGGCAGACTTGTTAAAATTTGTAGATCTACGGATAAATACGGCAGTTTGACAACACTGCTTCTAAAACTCTACGATAAACTATTTAGAATTTGTACAGTATAGGCATTTCGTTGGGACTGAAAAGTACAGGTTTTCTGTACCTTCAATAGGTAACGTTTTTAACGAATACAATATTCTTTGGCAACGCTGCCATAATTGATTGGATGGAATTGCGTCATATACCATCGAGAATTTATACTGTACAGGCTTGCCAAATTGTGCAATTGCAAAAATGATAATGATGATTCTTTATATATCGTTACAGAAATTTATTTGAATATGTCATAGTTATACGGATAAATCCACCTCCAAATCCCTATGACAGAGTATCCAGAATTTTGTTTTCCTAGGCTTAATTTCCTGGCATACGATCCCTTAAAAAGTAGACTTGGCAACGTCCAAATGACATAAATATTTGAAAGTGTCAAAACTGTCAAACTTTAAAATTTGCTTAAGGTCGATTTACATATCCACGGAACAAGGCAAACAGGAAATAATGTAAAATTATTAGTGGCACAAATAAACTAAATAAATTTCTGTTGTTCCAGGCAAAGACCATCAATCCGACGACGAAGACGACATCCACAGCGACATCAGCAGCGAGGACCTGAAAGACCCCAACTCGAAAAAGAAAAAGGCCGATTCGAAGTCGCAAAACACGGGGAAACCCCGACGGGCGCGTACCGCGTTCACCTACGAACAATTAGTGGCGTTAGAGAACAAATTCAAAACCACCCGGTATCTGAGCGTGTGCGAAAGGCTCAATTTGGCGTTGAGTTTAAGTCTGACCGAGACCCAAGTGAAAATCTGGTTCCAAAATCGTCGAACCAAGTGGAAAAAACAAAATCCCGGCATGGACGTGAACAGTCCGACGGTACCGCCTCCGAACGTCGGTTCCGGCGGCGGTTTTCCCGGATTCCCCGGACACCACACGCATTCGGGACTTTTGTACTCCCACCACGTCCCGTACGGGGGCGTGTATCCCCTACAGGCCGCCAGCTCGGGGGGATACACGCCGTATTTCCATCTAGCCAATCACGGCCACGCTTTGGGGTCGTGAAACTGACCGTGCCGAGGTGTGTAAAAATTGTGTAAATGTGTTTTATATATAGTGTAAATATTTCAATTTTTAGTCTTTGTATATTTATTATGCCCAGAATAGCCTAAGTATATGGAGTGATTTTTCTATTTTGATACAAACATAATACGGTATCTCCTAAAGGCAACTCCGCATTTGAATTTTATTCCGGTCTGGTGTAGACTACCGGCGATGGCGGCACCAGTGCGAATTTGATTGGCCCAATTGTTACGCCTAAAGCTGCATTTACATTCAATTTGAAGTCAAATTCAAGTTGAAATTTGCCTGCTTGTCATATGGTGACAGCACGTAGCATTTACATTGGAGAAAATTCGAAGTTGACTTTGAAGTGCACTTTGAATTTTGTTAAGCTGCTTGCCAAACGCAAGCAGAAAATTAATTTATAGGTTAGATTATTTTTGTTTATCTTAATATTCTTAATGTTGCTTTGTTTAGGTCAGGTCTAATTTATCTATGGATTAGGTAAATTTCAATTTTGTGTTAGAATAAATTAACATTTGTATCAAACAATTTGCACACATGTAAAATGGACTTTGAAGGACCCCACTTTGATGAAAATGATTTTTTTGAAGGCACTGTAATTGAAAAAAAACGATTTCAACGAGGAATTGTTCTTAAAAATTTTTTGTAATTATCTGGCAATATACAACACACAAAATAAAACATTCCATACGTATAATTACGTAACCTAAAAATTCGTTCAATGTAAATGACATATTTGCGAATTGCACTTTGGCTTGGACTTCAAATTGAATGTAAATGCAGCTTAATTCGAGAAGCGGCTAAATATTCTTCCCACGTAAATGTCAGCGTGACATTTGACATATGACAGCTGTGTGTAAGTATGTAATATTTTTGAGGCAAAATGTGTCAAAAGTGACATTGACATACGCGAAATTTGTCGTTTGAGGTGAAAATGACGAATAAATTTTGACGTTTTAATGTTCATTTTATATACGAGGGGATATAAAATATAACATTTTTTGGATAGTTTCGGATGTTTTCTTTATCTGATCATCCTTCGACTACAGCTTTCGTGATATTAAAAAAAATATAAATTAGATTATTAATACCGTAATATTCCCGCATGCGTTCCGGCTGTCCATTTGCTATTGGTCGAAGGGGTTCAAATGGGCCAATCAAATTCCATGTTTGCCCGACTGAATCACGTGTGTTTCCATTTATTATTTTTATTATTATTATGGCTAGTTTTTATTAAATAAATATTCAGGCTGTAATTGTATCATATAGAAAGTGATTGGGAGTTGAAGTCAAAGCCGAGATATGTAGTTATTGGCTATGACGCAGATTCTGGCTGTCAAAACATTCGACTGTCGCTTCCGATTTGATCGATTAGTTTAAATGAGACATCCTGTGTTGTGTCAAACATTGTTGCATTCATTGGAAAATTTTAACCTTAAAGTTGTTCATTTATTCGAGAGACATTGAGCATATTTAAAAATTTATTGAAAATAAGGCAAAATTTAATACTTCCTAATTTTTTTGTCGCACCGTATATAAGTTTCCAAAATATCCCCATCTAAACCACACACTGATAATTGACACTTAATTTGAGGTTAAATTCCGGCACGCTTGCGGTTAAACCGGAAGTGAATTAATTGACGTATTAGTTGACAGTACATCCTTCATTTGCCTTTCGTCAAAACCAGTTTTTTTCAATATTTTAGGGTATGGTAATAATAGCCAAATCGTAAGCTACAATCGATTGTTTGATGGTCAAAGTCTGCTCCCTCAATCGAAATTTCGTCGTCACCTCTTCGAATTTGTATATTTATATTATATTTGTATATAACTGAGCATATAGAGTAAATTCCATCAGATATTTCGCATTTGAAAATGGCGCATGCTACCATAATATCTAGGCGTATATACATATTAT
The DNA here is from genome assembly GCA_016904865.1 of Pissodes strobi. Lineage (NCBI taxonomy): Eukaryota > Metazoa > Arthropoda > Insecta > Coleoptera > Curculionidae > Pissodes > Pissodes strobi. The sequence continues at coordinate 4,773 of MU194964.1, read as the reverse complement.
AGATATTATAATTATTTATTACCTGTAAGTAAAACTTTCAAATTGTAAATAATAGACGGCAACATTGCATAAGTCCACGTGTTTTATTTTTGTTTCTAGATTTAATATAGTGTAGATGAGTTTGAGTTAACTAAAACCTGACAACACCGCCAAAATAAAGAAAGAACATGTCTATAAACTACTCTTGTTTCGGTGCCGTACGGAACAAGACCTGTTAAAGATTTCACAGGTAAATTGAGATCTGCGAGCTTCTAAACTCTCGAATTTCCGGTATTTAACAGCATATTTAGCTAGAAGAAACCGTCCCAACCCCCGCCTATCGTGATCAAAGGCGGTGCACAGGACCGCAAGGTAATTAGACAGACCTTACACGATATGCATGTAGTAGATTATAACTTAAAGTACACTAAAAATTCGGTGATTATCTACTGCACGCAGAATAAGGATTAAGCGAACTTAAAACGATTATTCGAACGTGAAAGCATTGAATTTCACTCCTATGCGGAAGCAAATCAGAAAACTCATGCGTTTGTATTAAGAGGGCTAGACGGTGGCTTCAAGACGGAAGAAATTCGCAACTTACTCGCCGAAGAATACGGCCTTACGGTCAAAGCAGCGTACGAGATGAAAAAGACTCGTGTTCCACTGTATCTAGTAGTGTTAGATGCTACAGTCACTTTACGCAAACTAAACCAGGATTGTAGGCTCCTTTCCCATGTGCGCATTTCATGGGAAAATCGCCGAGCTACGAAAACAGTCATGCAGTGCAAGAGATGCCAAGGACACGGGCACTCAATGACGTACTGTCAAAGAAAATGGGCTTGCTCTAAGTGTGCAGGTCCACATCAAATCACTGAGTGCACTAGCAGCATTGTGAAATGTGCAAACTGCTACGGCGAACACAGGGTGTTCGGGCTAGTCCGTACATCTTAATTAATTTGTCAACCCTGCCCTACTTACACTTG
>JAEQML010069841.1:0-17204 GCA_016904865.1 Pissodes strobi | reverse complement strand
GTCTCTAGGATACAAGAATACCTTAGCAACTCGATAATATAACAATATCCGAAGTGAAGTAATCTGTGGTGAAGTTAAGGCCGCGCCGCGCCGGGATGTTTAGTCTGGAAAACGATAACATAAACACTTCTCAAGTACCAAGGGACAAAAGTTAAGTGAAAGAGGTGGGCGCTGCAAAAAGTGTTTCTTTAAAATGCTTTGCGGTAAAATCAGACAGATTTTGTACTAATATAGGCACAAATATGATTTCCGATTCTTTACAACTAACCCGTATGTGTACCGACTACTATAAATTATTATCATTTTCATTTTATCTGTGAACAATATCAAATTTTATAAATAAATTATTATCAATTTTATCAAAGAACTAACCCAAACTACTACTTTCTTTGGTTTATTTATTAGCTAAATAGGCAAAAATTATTTAGCATGTTCGACCATGAAACTCTAAGGATCAAAGGCAAGGCAGGTCATCCAAAGTCAGATTAAATTCAAACCTCCAACCGGATTATTATCTCATGTATGAGCGGCTGAAACGGGTTCCCGAGCTATATCGCTATGTTTTATTAATCACTCTTTCTGGGAAGCAAATTTTTATTGTATGCCATTAAATCAGATAAATGTTATAATAACTGAGAACGTTGCGTCAATATAATTAATATCTTCACATCACACTCTACCACCCTCTTCCCATGGGAGGGGGAGGAGGGGGCATGGGAAGATTTCAAAAAATTATAAACAAATTTAATTGCCACGTCACATTTTCTCGGGCCCAATTAGTATCCTTCTGAAGTATATATATAAAAAAAAAACGAAAACCTAAAAACTTTGAAAGTGATGACTTGGTTAATTTAACCCTTATCCACGTGTGTTCACATAAAGATTTACAAAAACTAGTCAAATGCAATAATAATTGTAGAAATTGTCTCACACTCTTTTACCATAATAAAGAAGAAATAATTTTGGGCACATAAGTTTTCTGTACAAGCTCATATATATACATACACTTATTTGAACTTACGCTTAAAGTTAATTTTGTACCACCCAGTATGTACAGGGTGGCTCGTTTTCGTGTCTATGTATGGGGAACTCGAAAACCGTAAGAGATACAGTGTCGGTCAAATTAAGGCAAAATTGCGCATTTAGGTGCCTAACAATATGCCGTTTAGAAAGTTTCAAAATTCCGAGTATTTCCGGAGATATCCGGAAAAAACCGAAATTTTGAAAAATCGTTTTATTTTTTTCCTGGGCTTATTTAAAAACGTATCTCAAATTGAATTGCACTTTTGCATTGCCACTTTCTCCGCTCTATCCAATGATGATATCCAGTTTGAAATCCGACGTCTCGTCTTCAAGGGATCATCATCAACTTTCTTTTTTTAAATACGAACTTTAATTTTTTTTATCGTTTTTCAGATGGTATTGGCGTTATTAATATGAGTATAGGTTTTTATTTTCTTTTTATTATTTTTTTTTAATTTTAATTTTTTTTTTAAATTAAATATTTTGCTTTGGCGTAATTTTAAATAATTTAAGTTAGCTACTTTTGAAATTTTTATATTCTATAAAAATATTTTATTTTGCTTTTTGTATTAAGTGGAAAATTGTAGCCCGTATTAAAAGTAAAAAATAGTTAAATTATTTTTTTACGGGAATATGACCATGAACTATTACTCAAACAAGTAGCTTAGTGCAAGGATAAAATATTTTCAACTTTTAATCAATTAAAAAATGTATTTAATAGAGAACATGAACAATTTATAATCATACTACGTGATACTATAGGTACTTTGATGGAAAAAGACACCTTTTGGAATTTTGCCTATAAATTATTATTTTTTTTATTATTTATATGCAAAATTCCAATAGTTGTGTTTTTCCATCAAAGTACCTATAGTATCACGCAGTATGAATATAAATTGTTTATGTTCTCTATTAAAAAAAAAATAATTGGTTAAAAGTTGAAAATATTTCATCTTTGCACTAAGCAACTGGTTTGAGTAATAATTCATTGCCATATTCTCGTAAAAATAATTTTACTATTTTTTATTTTTAATACGGGCTCCAATTTTCCACTAATACAAAAACCAAAATAAAATATTTTTAAAGAATATAAAAATTTCAAAAGTACCTACCTGAAATTATTTAAAATTACGCCAAAACAAAATATATAAATAAAAAAAAATAATAAAAAAAATTAAAAAATTAAATTAAAATAAATAAAAACACATACTCATATTAATAACGCCAATATCATCTGAAAAACGATAAAAAAATTAAAGTTTGTATTTAAAAAAAGAAAGTTGATGATGATCCCTTGAAGACGAAACGTCGGATTTCATACTGGATAACATCATTGGATAGAGCGGAAAAAGTGGCAATGCAAAAGTGCAATTCAATTTAAAATCCGTTTTTAAATAAGCACAGGAAAAATAAAACGATTTGTTCAAAATTTCGGTTTTTTTCGGATATCTCCGGAAATACTCGGAATTTTAAAACTTTCTAAACGGCATATTGTTAGGCACCTAAATGCGCAATTTTGTCTTACTTTGACCGACACTGCATCTCTTACGGTTTTCGAGTTCCCCATACATAGACACGAATTCGTTTAATTTTTTCCTGGGCTTATTTCAAAACGGATTTCAAATCGAATTGCACTTTTGCATTGCCACTTTTTCCGCTCTATCCAATGATGATATCCAGTTTGAAATCCGACGTTTCGTCTTCAAGGGATCACCATCAACTTTCTTTTTTTAAATACGAACTTTAATTTTTTTTATCGTTTTTCAGATGGTATTGGCGTTATTAATATGAGTATGTGTTTTTATTATTTTTTTATTTTTTTATTATTTTTATTTTATATATTTTACTTTGGCGTGATTTTAAATAATTTAAGGTAGGTACTTTTAAAATTTTCATATTCTATAAAAATATTTTATTTGTTTTTTGCATTAAGTGGAAAATTGGAGACTGTATTAAAAATTAAAAATAGTAAAATTATTTTTTACGAGAATATGGCCATGAACCATTACTCAAACAAGTTGCTTAGTGCATTTTATTTATAAGCAAAACTCCAATAGGTGTTTTTCCATCAAAGTTCCTATAGTGGCACGTAGTATGATTATACATTTTTGATGTTCTCTATTAAATAAATTTTTTAATTGGTTAAAAGTTGGGAATATTTTATCTTTGCAGTAAGTAACTTGTTTGAGTAATAAATAGTTCATTGCCATATTTTCGTAAACAGTAATTTTACTAATTTTTATTTTTAATACGCTCCAATTTTCCACTTAACACAAAAAACAAAATAATATATTTTTATAGAATATAAAAAATTTAAAAGTACCTACCTTAAATTATTTAAAATTATGCCAAAGCAAAATATATAATTAAAAAAATTATAATAAAAAAAAATGAAAATAAAAAATTTAAAAAGTTAAAAAAATAAAAACACATGGTCATATTAATAATGCCAAAACCATTTGAAAAACGATAAAAAAATTAAAGTTCGTATTTAAAAAAAGAAAGTTGATGATGATCCCTTGAAGACAAAACGTCGGATTTCAAACTGGATACTACCATTAGATAGAGCGGAAAAAGTGGCAATGCAAAAGTGCAATTCAATTTGAAATCCGTTTTTAAATAAGCCCAGGAAAAAATAAAACGAATCTTCAAAATTTCGTTTTTTTCCGGATTTCTCCGGAAATACTCGCAATTTTAAAACTTTCTAAACGGCATATTGCTAGGCACCTAAATGCGCAATTTTGCCTTAATTTGACCGACACTGTATCTCTTACGGTTTTCGAGTTCCCCATACATAGACACGAATTCGAGCCACCCTGTACAGCAATTATGTTAGTTTTAACATTGTTCCGACCATGGTTTTAATAATGCTTTTCTCGAAACAGTTAGTTTCCCTACCATCCATAAACCGTATATTATAGGCCCCTGCCGAGTTCCAGCCGCTCTGGAGTTTGTCTTTATGGTACCACAATAACAATATAATAGTAGTCGAAGCCGACATCAAAGGTTGGGTCTTTGTCATCCTACACATATTTCACATCCTTACCTGGGAAGGCATGGCGGTTCCCTTCCTACCCATCGAAGATATAGGTATGGTCATATATCAAGTTTTCAAAGTCTCAGATTTAGTCTCTCCGATATTTTCGTACAAACCGGCACTGTCGGCCACTCTTGGTGAGATAAACATTTTGTTGAACGAAGTTCAAATTTTTTTATTCACCTACACGAAAATGGCCTAGCAAGCCAAACAATTAATACGACTGATATAAAATCTACGCTACGCCTATGATATTAATGCAGATGTTGCATTTTCCCTCCGATTCCTCTGCCCATTGCTGGATATACAATAAAAAGAATTTGTAGATAAATTGGATTCTTCGACCTCTAACTAACTAAAACCCGGAAAAGAACACATTATTTTTTATTTTACTCTCTCCTTCTCCCAATTGAAGGATGGAAAATCCAAGGAGCCTAAGTGCCAAACATTAAGATTTTAACTTCTTTGACTAAAATAGAGCTACTTACTGATATCGATGTTCTAATTGAGACCTAAGACCATATTTCTATTTAAACCGTAAGTGCATGTCTAAACTGATGGAGGACCTCCTGGACCTCAGGAAGCAGGTCGAGCCAAGCTTGTGGACCTAATGCGAACGGCACAGAACGTTACTTGCTGGCTTGCTGCGGTATTGTTGGCCGTCTCAGCACGAAAAGCTAGGGGCCTAAGTGCTAAAAACTAAAATCTGTCTCCTGCAAATTTATGTTTTAGCACTTGGGCTATCTAACTTTTCCACCCTTCAATTATGTCTTGCAAAATGGTGCGGAGACAACTTAAAAAAATAAATTTTGTGCACTTCACACGTGGTAGAAGTGAAACCTTCATAAAACTAAACCAAGCTGTCACCCATCCAAACACTAACCACACCCGACGTTGCTTAACTTCTGGCACAGTCGAGAACCACTTTTTACTTTTTACTCTTAACAAACATGTATTTATAACAGTGTTCTTTCTCATAGATCTCTTTTTACTGTCGTTTATTCGTTTCAACGAGTGTCAAATCACAGTATTACACACCGTGCTAAAGAAGTTTTCACTTCAAAAACAACAAATTCATTTGATACAACAGCTAAAGGAAATGGAATCGTTTGACCAATGGAATTAGTAGATCTACTTAACATTTTCCGCGCAATTTCTTTTCCCATTAATGAATATAAACAGCGTCACAAATAAACAGGGGTGCACTTGCATAGGACGGCAACAATTAGAGAGCAGCATTTTAGCCTACATCAAATTTATCGAAGTTACTAGAAGCCTAAAAGTCGCTCACATATTTTGTTTTCATCTAGAATCTAGGAAAAACATCTGCTCATTTTCTAGCAGAAATTTCTTCGAAGAATAAAAAACTCCTCAAAAGGACGATTTAAAAAAATAATTGCATTAGAAAAGTAATGTCGGTCAGTTGGGTTAATTTCGGTTAGTCTGTTAATCGTTTTGAGTCTACAGGTCGCATACCAAACCTCTGGAGTTGGCGAATAATTGGCAACAGACAATGACATCCCAATTGAAGGTGAAAAATTGTACTTATTTTGACAGAATCGAAAAAGAGCCATCTTGTTCAAAATGGGAATCTAGACCTATATCAGCAATGCATTTTGAGTTTACGCAGAAAAAAACATGAATCCGCCTCAGATTTGGATCGATCTAGAAATTCTTTCGATAATTTTGAAGAAAATATTAGCGATACTATAACGAGCCGAATTTTGATTTCCTATATCTGACTCCAGATAAATGCAAAGCAACCACCATGCGGCGAAAGGTGCAAACTTCTAAAATCCCACCAGAAATTAGCCGAATGATTTTTTACACCTACAGTCAAAAAATACTGTCTAAATTAAGCCTAGCTACAGATACCAAATACCAGGCAGTACTAGTTCTAACCAAGCTTTTTATTTCGAAGTTAATGCCCACCGTATAAGAATAAGAGTATGTAAATATTGTTTACAGCTACTTTAGATATATATGACATACCCATAGGAAAGGTCATTTCAAAAACTAAAGATGCACTTTGTCGAGGTGATCGTGGTTCTCATGATAACGATAATAGACTGGATGAGGCAATAAAAAACGAATTAAGATTACGCATTGACTGGCTACCTTGTATACAGTCACTACCTGCGAGCTCAGATAACGAAAGAATTCATCGAGGGAAACAAAATTATCGCTGGGATTATATCGCTAAAAGCACTGAACATTAACAATAGGCTAGAAGGTTCACTCTAAGCCCCGCCCCCAGCATTTCCCTCCTTGCCCCGTCACGGAACCTGAATACTGGTAAACCGCTCAAGCCTCGTGCCCCGTATCACCCTCGTATCTAATCGTTTCGTGGAACTCTGGCGTCTCGGCTTTGTAAGGGCTACATCAAAAATGCCGACTGAGAGTCTCCTGGTACCTTGTTAATGTTCGGTGCTAAAGTAATACACAGGGCCTTCCTGCCGCTATGCTTAGTATGTTTCGCGCATTTTAACACAAAGTACAATAATTTATCGGTTTCATACAGATTCTCAGATACCCTTGTGCGGTACCATATACCATATGGTAACGCCAGCCAGTTACGGAAGCATCTTTTAAGAATTACGTTATTTTTTATTTTAGGCGAAGTTTTACTTTTGAAAAGGCTCTAAATAAGGTGTACCTATAACGATAAAGTAGACGTTAGACTCCGGGAAAGAGGATGATAGAGAGGCATGATTGATTGCCTAAACAGGCAGTAGCTTTTGGATCATGTTGAAGCAAGACTTCATAATCGTGAAAATGATAACGAACCGAAGGTTACTCAAAAACCGGAAGTCACGCAAGTTAAAGCTGCTGCTAGTGTAACGCACGATATACCAGAGCGACCAGGTAATACCAATATAACGTGACTAGATGGAGACATTTTCCTTACCTCAAGAAAGTATCCAGAATGAGATAACTCTGAACAGTATATCAGACGATTTACGATCCGATGGCCGCAACCATTTACTCGTGCCGACTGGTCCTAAGAAAAGAAGGATTTTTTTATGTGTGTGCCACAGGCCACGAAACACTATATAAGGCCTATATATTATACCCGTGAGGATACCGTGACCTGTTATATATGGCTTATACCGTCAACGTTGTCCAAGTATCAAAACATGCACACTTTGTGCACTTCACGACACTTTTAGACAACGCAGTAGTACTGCGCCAGTATGGGTGGTTCTTCCAGTATCAGAACCAATCGTGGAAAATGTGACGTGTGTTTATGCTTAGAATGCAATTTCATACAAAATGAAATGGAGAGACACATGCGCTTTGATCAAAGTAAGAACTTCATCAACAGAAGTAGTTACCGAAAACAGAAAAGGCACAGGGCAAAGAAAAGTTTAAAACCAGAAAAAAAAAAACATGAAAGTTGCCACCTACGATTTTTACTCAGAGGCAACGCGACGCCGACGCGACGTGTCAACATTCTATTACAAATCCAAGTTAAATTAGTTTAAATTCATAGATTGTGAACTAAATTCTGATGCTGTAAAATGTTTCACTTGGGATGAAGGTGAAGGAAATAGAGATGATCGAGATCGGCAGTTGCGTCTGGAAATACCAGCAAATTTGATCAACGATGATGAGCTAGAGCAAAGTTTACAGATTAAATATAAGTTGCCACACTCTCGACAAACCGCTGATCTACCTACCCCCTACCTCGCGAACCGCTTGAGAGGTATTGGGTCCCCATCGACTCCGCATCACGTCAAGGTGACGTACAGAGTACAGAGTAGCATGACGATGGACAATTATGGGGTTATATATAATTAGTGTTTTGCTACACAATGACAGTATAGTTTCTATATTTCTATTTATTCTCGCACCGTGTTCCCTTTATTCAGACGTTAGTACCTAGTTGAAAAGGGTGAGAGATCAGGTATCTGCGGCACGTTTGTGATCTCAATACATCAAAGTTCCGACAGTGAGTGAGGCATAGAAATAGGACTCCTAGAAGGCTAATATATAAGGGTATATAAGCAAATCTGCTCACGAAGTAAGAGAGACAAAATATCCATGTGTAAGACAGAAACGCTGAGTTTCGTAGCTTTTGCGCGTGCCTGTCTGTATAAGGGCATGTTGAGTATTAAATTGACGGCATTTTTCACAAATAACACCGAAAACGAATTATAGAACTATCAAACACACGGCAATAATAAAAAACACAAGAACTCTTTACAAAACTGAACAACGAAAGTCGAAAAGCAAAGAAAACAAGAATTCATGATGGCGTCCGATCGGGTCCACGTCCTTGCAATCTCGCAACGTTGCCAAGTATAAGATATGTAAAGTACTAGGTTTTAACGTAACACAAAAATTATTAACATAATCAAAAATCTTAGCAACATATACTTCGAAAATATTAGGGTAAATTTATAATATGAAACAGATTTAAAAAAATTCCGTTTCGGGGTTTACTTCCTACGTTTTTCAGTAGTCATCTAATTAAAATACACATAAAACGGTAAATTTCTCCTAGTTTGGCAACGGTGTTGTTATATAAACTGCATGTAAGCAAGTAAATATAGGTACTTATTTACATGCCCGCGCAAGCGTATTATCACCCAACCCCTATTGTTTTCTCCCTTTCTCCGTGAGGGACTTCTCACTCTATCAGCCTTCTAGGAGTCCTATTTCTATGGAGTGAGGCAACTTATATTTATTCTGTAAACTTTGACTAGAGATTGTGTTCTGTTGCGGTCAGTAACAATCAGATTTTTGCTAGGTATTTACAGGGTGATCCAGATAACTCCTTATTCTGAACATTTTCGTACTGTTTTCGTGTTCTTGTAGCATTATTATTATTCTTGAAATACCTAAAGTTAGATCATTTTCAACCCTTCAAAGATCGAATAGCATATTTTGTAAAATACTAGCAGAAAATAAAGATGAATCAGTAAATCAGACTTCGAACACCAATGCCATGATCCATGATATTTGAAAAATAAACTTTAATCTCCAGATAGCAGCAGGTATTTAAACAGGTGGCTCATGAAAATTTCATTATTTTAAAGGATCTGGCAAGTTCCACACGAAATAGTTTTTCAACGACAACTGATAATGAAACCATAAAACTAACTGACATCAAGGTAATTAAAATAGAGAAAAGCAGTCCGTATAAGAAATATATCTTTTACAATGTTTGTCTTCTCGAGAAATATGCAAACAAACTATTGTAAATAATGGAAGAATCTGCACAAAAAACTGCCTATGGGACAGAAAACTGATATGTCGGAATTCCTCAGAAACAACCAGATTTCAAAGTTTTATTAAGATTTTTATAATTCCATTTTTAAGTAGTCTCTAGTATCCCTTGTACTTAGGATAAACGTTAAATTGATTTTTTTGTTACCCTTCTTATGCAGGTCTGATTCGATTCGCGATAGAATCAGATTACATCGTCCGTTACGAACGACCCATTTCTCTTCTCAGCTTGCACAGCAAGCGCCCTCACGCACACTTAATTCTTATTGACCCCGCTAACTAACCAGAACTAACCTAAACTGACCAAAAATTAATACAAATAGGGAGCTTGATATTTTATTAACCAAGACTAACAATAACTAACACAAGATATTTGTTTAAAACAGCAAAAAATAATGTTGCGAATAATTATTTCTATTGAAAAATATTGTTTCGACATTTTTTTATTTGAAAAGTTTTTAATTTTATTTCTCATCGGGAAAAATGTATAAATGCGGCATCCCACTTATATTGGTCAAAATATAACAATAACTAATAAGAACGAGTGCCATTCTATAAAAACAATTTCAAACATAGAATAGAATGATTCTTATTTGAAATTGAAATGGATATAAATATTTAATATTTGTGAATATTAAAAAAGAATAGGCTTGAAAACCCAGAAGTACTCAAAACTACCTATGTATACAAAAAGTACCAAAGTATTTGGATAAAAATATAGCTTTGTAGTAAAGGGCGTCAAAATCTATATTTGCACGGGAGGGGCAAAACTGTCTCGAATGACTGAATATAAAAAAATTAAGTATGTCTGATAACATTTAAAAAAACTCAACAAGTTCAATTAACACAACAGTTAATGAAAATGAGAGTGGTACGATAATGGAATTACTACAACTAAATCACATTCTCAATTTCTTCCCCCATTAATATAATTTTTTTAAAGGTTAAACAAATTAAATGAATACAAGGATCTTTAGTTGGAAGCGTAATAGATCCACATCACATTAAACTCCAGTTTCTCTCCCCATTATTCGATATAACAAGAATGATAATTTTAATACAAATTGGAGTCTAAATATTATTGTATGTGTTATGTAGTCCAATATGTTAATAGGACTTTATACGAAACACTTAAAATAATTTTCTCAATTTAGCCCTCGTCCTCGTGCAGATCAAAATCATTCGGAGATAATGATTTAAAAAATCCGGGAAATCTTTATAATAAAAAACATATAATATTTAGGTATGACGTCTATTTGTCTGACTTGGAACTTAATCAATGTGAATTCTAAACAGCAAGCTGGCAACACTGACTTTCAGGGGATTGTACGTATTAATATTAAATATTATGTTGGGGTTTGGAACTTTCGGCAACATGCACTAAAACGGAGTTTTATCCACAATACCGAAACAGAATTATTGCACTCGATGCACGTTTCGCTAACCATGTTAGCATCATCAGGAGATGATGAAAACTAAATTTAAAACTCTACCTAACTCGCTTTTATACTAAATGTTTGTTTAATCAAGCGGGACCAAAGGAACCAACCCTGGAATCCCGCTTGATTAAGCAAACATTTAGTATAAAAGCGAGTTAGGTAGAGTTTTAAATTTAGTTTTAATCATCTCCTGATGATGCTAACATGGTTAGCGAAACGCGCGTCGATTGCAATAATTCTGTTTCGGTATTGTGGGTAAAACTCCGTTTTAGTAATATTAAATATATCTAAAAGCCCACCTTGCACACCAATTTTTGGAATAAAAGAAAAAAGAATCATAGGCGAAAGCAACGGCAAAGTTTACAGAATTAAAAATATAATTCTGTAAACTTTGGCGACGGCACAAATCGGTACCGCCATATTCCCACCACGATTCGATATGCAAGGTGAACGTACCCATATCTGCCCATATCTAAACGAATTTCGACTTCAACATTCAACAAGCAACAAGCAGTACCTGACCAGTGACCAGTCTGCCGTAGAATTATTGTCGCGCGAGTTGTGTACGGTATTGAAACTCATGTTATATAGGTACCTCCTAATATTAGATTATTATGTTAATAAATCGTTTGTCTCGCTTCATTTCTTTTTTATGTGTAGCTATGTATATTTTGGTGTATCTGTATTCCTGCTGTAATTTCTAATTGATCGTTTAGAGATAATATCCTCAAATTTGGTACTCGCACTTCAAGGACAGAACGGTTACGTTAGCCTTTTAAACATTTTGTGTTCCTATAGCATAATATAATCTTTTTCCAAAATCAACTGTTCTCGAGGTACTTATTAACGTGCTCCACAATTATTCAACTGGCTATAGAAATAAAACGGTTAACACTATAGTATATTACATAACAACTGAGCCATCCTGTACATTATTCGTGTAATTTAAGTACCTTAAACTATATAGCAGAGGGAAGTACGTTTCGTGCGGAAATCCTCTGAAGTTGAAAACGTACTTCCCTCTGCTATATAGTCTAAGGTACTTCCACACGAATAATGTACAGGGTGGCTCGAATTCGAGTCTATGTATGGGGATCTCGAAAACCTAAGAGATACAGGGTCGGCCAAATTGGGGCCAAATTGCGCATTTAGGTGCCCAACAATATGCCGTTTAGAAAGTTTTAAAATTCCGAGTATTTCCGAAGATATCTGGAAAAAACAAAATCTTTAACAATCGCTTTATTTTTTTCCTGCGCTTATTTAAAAACGTATTTCAAAGCGAATTGCATTTTTGCATTGCCACTTTGGCCATTCTATCCAATGGTGGTATCTAGTTTGGAATCCGACGTGTTTTTATTGTTTTTAATTATTTTTTTAATTTTAATTTTTTTATTGAAATTACTTATTTTGCTTCGGTGTCATTTTAAATAGTTTAGTTACTTGTGAAATTTTTATAGGTATTCTATAAAAATAGTTTATTTTGTATTTGTGTAAGTGGAAAATTCCTTTATTTTTACTAAAAATAAGAAATAGTATAATTAAATAAACAGGTTTGTTTATTGTTTACCTCGAAGCAAAATGAAAAATTTAAAAAAAACAAAATTAAAAAAATAAAGAAAAGAATAAAAAAAATAAACACATATTCATGTATCTGAAAAACAATAAATAAAATTAAAGTTCGTATTTAAAAAAAGAAAGTTGATGATGACCCCTTGAAGACGAGACGTCGGATTTCAAACTGAATACCACCATTTGATAGAGCGGAAATAGTGGAAATGCAAAGGTGCATTCAATTCAATTTCAAATCCGGTTTTAAGCTCAAAAAATACTCGGAATTTTAAAACTTCCTAAACGGCATATTATTAAATGCACAATTTTGCCCTAATTTAACCGACACTGTAGCCCTTACAGTTTTCGAGTTTCCATACATAGAATCGAATTCGAGTCACCCTGTACATTATTTTTCCACGACCCTCTATGGAAATGACGCAAAAAAGCACTTTTAGGTTCTGAGTAAAACGATTAATATCACACGCGTGTTGAAATCCAGTCTTCAATGCGTGTGTTAAAAAGCATTCGACGCGTCATCCATCATTTGTCAAGTCAAAATGTCAAATCACATGTGCTGTCAAAATAACAGCATCCGCCAACTATTCAAGTAAGGTCCTGCTGAAATTATTTTTTTCTACGACTGCCCCGAAAATAGACAAAAACGCACTAACAACTGTTCTTGAAAACTGGACATTTCACACATCGTGTGAAAAGAATACTTTTCACACGCTTATTCGGGTATTTAGATTAAAGGACTTCGTCTCCGTTTTAGAGTTTCGCCCTCAGAGGTCCCATTCCCAGATCTTTAACAAAGGGGGCCCAATTTTAGGGCTTCACCCCCAGGAGCCCCTTTTTGCAAAACTGTAGAAAATGGAACTCTCATACCAGGGGCCCCTTTTAATGCTTGGGGCACACTTTTAGGGCTTCGCCCCCGGGAACTCCATTCATAAATCTGTAAAAAATGGGACTCCCGTACCATAGGCCTCATTTTAGGGTTTCGCTCCCCTGAGGCCTCATTTTAGGGCTTCGCCCCCGGAGCCTCTTTTTCAAAATATTGGAAAAATAGTGACACCACACCGGTGGCCCCATTTTAGGACTGTGCCCCTAGTTATAGTTTAGCGAGAATCTCTTACTCACGTAGCTTCTTTCATTAGGAATAAAATTTTCTGATAAATCAATAATAAAAGAGTTTCCCATATAACATGTAATTTTCTACCACACTCCCAGTGGGGCACCCTGTCTATGGCAGCCGTAGAAAAAGTATAGTGTGCTACACGTGCTGAAAAGACTTTTCACACTCATGAGACTTTATGACACTCGCCTACGGCTCGTGTCACCATACTGTCTTATTCGTAAAAGTCTTATTTTCAGCACTAGTTGCACAATATACTATTAATATTTTTCAACAAGCGTGTGATAAACAGCGCTTCCTTGGCCACGTTAACTGTAATTTTTCTCATTTTCATAAACCTCGTTTTTTGCGCCTTTTTTATCTTGCATTGTATTTCTCATTGGCGTCCAGTGATAACCAGTTTATAATAATAATTATTAAACCTGATATTTTCACATCACATTATTTAACTATTACTCTTCTAGGACCTTCAAAACTTGGGAAACGACATATCACACGGTATTTGTAATTTCACAATATTTACAATATATAATCTAATACCCAAAATTTAAAAGCGTAAATTACACAGCTTCGAACAACGACTAAATCAGCTTTCGGCTGTAATTTTACCTTTCGTAACAATGGCAAATTTACAATTCGTAACTGGAAATTTACATTTAGTGGATGACCTGACGTACACCATGTAACATAAGTTCGCTGTTAGGCCCTAGAAATTGAATTATGAGCTGTAAAATTACATTAACGATAATTACTATTGTAATTAATTATCGCCACTTGGGTTACAACATCGCAATAACACTATAATTAGTCGTACTTAAAAACTATCTATTTCAGTGCATTGTTATTTATTAAATGTAAATTTACGATTTACAATCGCAACTGTAAATTCCCGAGTCATGTTCATGGTTCGTTAATTTAAATCCGCTCTGATAACATGTAAATTTACAGTCAACTAACAATACAGTTAGTTTGGGCGAATTAATATATTTACTCGGCATTTACAAACTCAAATCGCATAATTATTCCAAAAACAAAACTTTGATTAAGACTAAAATAAATAATTTTGCACAATTACTATGTACCACGATGATGAATAAGGAGATTATACAGATTCAATAACTGGAAACACATAAAGAAAATTTAAGACGTTATAAAAAAATATCATAAAATAAAAAACATTAAACAATGGTAAAAGTCGTTTAATGATAAAATTTATATAAAAAAACTGTTAAATTATACCATCAATGTATGTAACATAATATACTAATAATAAACATAAAATAAAATACCAAATTAACATAATTAACTAGAACAAAAATATTAACTGTAACAAAACAGGTTGCAATTATTTTACATACTTATAAAGAATAAAAATTATCAATAAACAATTTATAAAAAATATTAACTCTCCAACTACACACAAACAAATTAACAGGCACATAACATCAATGCAGCACGACACGTAATACATTTTTGTAAAGCACATCTAGAGATAAGGGTTATCTAATCAACCACAACTTATAGTAATAATCAAGCGAAAAAGATACTTCAATAAAGCAACTAACAAATAAATATAAAATAATACATTAAGTTAAAATGATAACTGTCATATTATCAACATAAAACGTTATATACAAGGCTCAAAAAACGAAATTAAAAGCTAGCAAAAGCAATTTATGTACCAGTCGAAATATAGTAATAAATAATCGATAACAAATTACAATAAAAATCTACTTACCTAAATTAAAAACAGTGGTTTTAGGATACCTACTTAATAAACAATATAATTAAGTCACTGGACACGGACAAATTAAAATACACACACAATAATTGTTAACATCATCACCCCTGGCCAATGCATAGTTATAAATAATGATTATTTCAAATAATAATAAAAGCGCCAAACTAATTAGCTACTGATACCAAATCACTCAAAGACCCAAAGAAAAAGAAGATAAGTAAAATATTCATATCAGCTCACCTTTGACCCCATGTCATACCATCAGTGGTTCACTATAAGGTTATCATACACTAAGAATAAATAATTAAAAACGCTACTAACACTAACGCGTTCGACGTTCGGAATCCGGTCTACAAAAGTAATGGCGGATTACCGATCAGTTCTTTATAAACGCATCTCCCCACCATTCCTATTTAACCTTGAATGCTACCGGCAGATGGTCTTTTGTTCGTCGTGTTGCCAGGCTACTCAGCCGATTACGCCCAAGGCTTGCCTGATAAATCGAGTTTATGTTTAGATGTTTCTTGGAACTTGAATTCATTCAGATCGTGGGAATAGCAAGCCCGACCGACCGCGGCGCGGCGTTGGCGTTGGATGAAATATGTTAATCTGGTATTTTTTCATTATGGAGGAAGCAACGTAAGTACTATCGGATCGGTCGAAATCTGTAAAGACGATTCTTGTCGGTTTAAAGGTGGGGAACAGGGGAACTATTTTAATGGGTTTATGGTAGGCAGGTAGGACCATTTTATTTTATGATGAATATTATAGGTACTGTGTAGGTACCTATATAGGTTTATGGTAGGCAGGTAGGAACATTTTATTTTATCATGAATATTATACCTAGGTACTGTGTAGGTACCTGGGTACTGATTAGAGGTTAGATTTGAAGTTTGTCCTGATTAAGCTTAGGTAGGTAGAGGTAGCTAGGTATTTGATATTTAAAACGAAAATGTTGACTGATAATGAATGGAATGTTATACCGGCTATATTATATGGATGAGAATTGGGACTTAATTGCCAAATTTCTGAGTAACTTCTTAATTTTAAATGGTACATCTAACTACTAGGTACTACTATTTACTGAACAATACCATTTTCTGGAATAGTATAATGCAACGTTCAGTTTTCTGTGGTTTAATGCTAATTTATTTAGGTAGGTACCTACTATCTCTAGGATAGATGCACCGGTTGTGGACATCTTAAGAAAACTTTTTCCTTTATTTCACTGTAATTTATTTACTAAGTTAGTTTGTCTCCCTCGAATGACAGATACAATAGGACATTTTTTTCTTGAGAACAAGTATCTAATTTGTTATTAAATGGGTCAGACAAAGATAAATCTATTAAAAAGTCAACTTTTCACTTTTTTGAAATTATTATTTTTTTGTTTTTTTTTTTATTGATGGCAGTTGCATTTTTAACAATAAAACAAAAGTATAATCAAGCCTAAATCTAATACGTGTATGCTATAAATGAGTCAACAGCCTCACATGCACCAAAGACGAACAGAAAATAGAAAGTAATTTTGCAAAAATTAAAGAAGGCAGCAGCGTTGTAAAGTTCATGGGATAACGTTTTTTATTACCTTTCGAAATAATCTACAACGTGACAATTAAAACTAAAATTCGAGTAGTTTAAAGGAAAACTTAACAGAGATACTCCGAAGACAGATAGTTACTGTGTTCTTTGGATGCACAGATGCACTTAACTTGGAGTAAGAAGTAACTGCTGGAAATGATAGGAGCGGATAGTTCACAAGATGCATTCCGTTTACTATTGATCGAAAGAATAGGGCGGCGTCCCATGTATCCGATTTCCGACGTCCGATATCCGAAAAAATCTAAATTTTCGTGAACAAGAATTATGCAAGACATACATGACATACATCCGATTTTTCAAATCCGATATCCGTGAAATATGACATTAGAGATGGAAGAAGAAGAAAAGTTTAGCAACTAACCAACATAAAACTGCTTCTCTTGGACTCCAGTATTTTTTTTATCTTCTATATAACATATAACCGAGAGTTTTTCTTTTTAAGTATTG
>MU194963.1:284-17204 GCA_016904865.1 Pissodes strobi | reverse complement strand
TAAATTAATCCCATGGCAGCGCTAACATCAGTGGTCAAATAAACAGTTAACAAAATTAAATCAAATCACTTAACCTGTGAAGAAAAACATCTGACCATAAAAGATCTACAAGGGAAATTGAAGTGAGATCAATTCGGTAGCCTGCGTAAAGACGAAAATCTAAAGTAGCAGCTAGGTATGATGCCATAATGCTAACAGCAAACTAAGATAATATCATACGGTAAGTAAAATAGGTAATTATAGAGTCTACTTGTTTTCATATGGTAGTATGGCAGTGGAATCAAAAAATTAAGGTTTAAGATTTTTCTTTACGGCTGCGTAATAAGCTAGTGGCAAAGAGTCTGAATCGTGTGTTTTAGATTTTCGTAGACCAGACGGGGAAGGAGTATTTTCTAGTGTTTCGCTTTCGGTTCCAATTATGACATTAATCTCCATATTTACACGGACGCTGGATCGTTCTGGTGGAACCTTGATTCGTCGGGGCTGTGCCTATTTGGTTTTCCTTTCAATTCACGATTTCTATTTTCTTGGAAAAAGCCTAGTAGTGATTTATCTATTTTACCCCTGGGAAGGGTCTTCAGCCATATACCTTTGAGATAGACGTTTTTAAAGTTTCTGAAGATTGTAGGGCCAGATGCCTGAGGCGCGAAATCCTAGAAAATTATTTTTCTTTGAATTTGCTTCAACTGTTTCTACGGTTTGCCTGAGATGTCTTGGAAAGTCTTTCCTCTGAAATGGATTTCTTCGTATCGATATCCACTCAGTCAAAAATTTTCAACATGATTTTTTATGTGGGGCAAAATAAGTGATATCTAGTGGCTAGCAATTATGTGTGGAGATTTTGTGGGAGCAAAATAAATTTTATATTTTGACGTGCACATTCTTCAATAAGTTACGCTCTTATATGACTGGACAAGTTGTCACCAATTAAAATTTGTGGCCCGTCATTTTGTCTGACGTATGATAAAGCTATATGGCGAAACCATTCCAGGAAAGTTCTTGACTCAAACTAATTAGAATTCATTACACTGTAACTGCATCCATTCGGCCCATCCTCTTCCCATTCCTGATATCGGTGCTTCGCCTTGTACACAACGAAGGGTGGAAGAAGTTCACCACCTGCTGAAGCTGACATCATTACTCTTACGCCAAATTTAGTCGAATCGATTACTTTATTTTCAGTGCTTAGATCCTCTTATAGGATACCCTGACCTGGATCATCAAAGAAATTAGGTTCATCATAATTAACTATCCGCGATGGGCTACTTGTATCCTGCATCTTTTTATATTTTAGCAAAACGATGTAAGTTTACAGTAGACTACTCTACCCAATCATGAACCGGAAGTTTGTTTTGATTTTTTTTATATTCACTCCCTTCCCGTCGAGATATTGTATGACTATCATTCGAACACCATATGGAGAAAGGAGACACCCCCATTCTGCCGTCATGTTAATAGCTACAGTCAACCTTTCTACTGATGCCTGACCTTAGACTTTCTTCACATGATTTTCTTAATTTTGTCGCCAATAGTGGATTTAGGTAGGTACACCATAAAATTCGGCTGCTTGCCGTATGTTCCTCTTGCGGATTATCATATCATGGATGGCATTTTTAACAATAATTCTGATCAATAGTTTTGATACCGCATAGACCTTTCTGTAAATTTGGTCCATGTCTGAAATAAAAAATGCAGCTTACTTTTTCAATAGCCCTTGAACTAAGAAATCATTCTCATACAAAAAAATGTGATGAAACACGGAAACTGACTTTGATGACCGACCGCCACATATGATTATTAGAAGGCAATTAATAAGCCGACATGTACATAAAATTATATGTTGGATGTCTCGCACATGGTTGCCTCTGTAAACCCATTTCCAGAAAATCTGCATCTTGTCCGAAGTGACTGTATCTCTAATTTACTTTACTACGTTAGGAGTTGGGTTGTAGTTTAATAAGGAATTTACTTTGTAAAAGCCTAATTTGCTGCGATTATGCCGGAGCTGTGTTTTAAAATGCGTTTAAACTACAAAATTGCGCCACCACACAAATTGACAATATCTATAACGAATATTTCTACGAATTAGTATTCTTTGCTGTACTTATGATTATTACTAAAGTACGCTTAAATAATATGGTTACAGTAGAATAATAGAATAATATCTAGTACAAACCTACATCTAGCGGGTTAAAAAAAAATAATTCCTGTTATTCAACAATTTTGCAGAGAATAGGGACTAACAAACTCTAATATCTCCTATAAAAACTTTAATACCGGTTTTAAAATCTAACACATGCTATTTAAACAACCTGAATAGAGGTAGATATGCATTTAATTGCGATAAAGCTACTTTTATAGCCAGTATTATACAGGGCTTTTATTAGCGCATGTTGTACACATAGTTTTAATAGACGCTATCAAATTTTATATAAGCGCTAAAATAAGTTCTTCTTGGTGTTAATATTTTGATTGTGCTGTTTAAATCTTTCCAGGTATTTTAATTCAACTGATCTCTATCAAAAATACAAGCCGATTAAGTACACCGTAAATACGATGGCATCTATGACAATTAAAACCAAGTCAGAAGGAAGAACCTATGTGAGTATTTGTTGTAGTTTTTCAAAATGCGAACCAAATAGCTTAAGATGAGAAAAGAGTGCGCGTAATTAATTGCACATAAATATTAATATAATTGACATAGGCTGTTACGGTAATTTTAACAATTCCGTAACATCAGGTTGTTCCGAGTTCGCTTGTATTTATTTTTGGTTTGAAATAATAACTTTTCATCTTCAACCTATTTTGAATTACTGTCTGAACCGACCTGGTGGAAAATTCCGCATTAAATAGTATGAAAATATTAATAAATACTGAATTCTTATGTTGCCCATCAAGTTCATTTAAAACTAATTTTTGTCTTTTGAATATACCAGTTGATAATTATCTAGTTAATACAAAATGAAAATTAATATTATGGGTTGAATCTACGTAAATACAGCAGTAGAATATACTATTTAAAATTGATAAATTATTTCAAATATGCAGTTCAGATTTTATGCTTAAAGATCGGTCGCTTCGTACGGTGCAAAAAGGTGAAACATTTGTGGCGACTGCGTGTCGGTGCAATTTTTTTGAGAGGTGATTCTGGTGGAAGGTAGGACAGGATTTTTAAAACCTATCTTGTACCGGCGCCGGCGACCAGTGTGAGAGGTTGTGAGAAGGTAGGGCTTAACATTTTCTTTATTTTTTGCGTTATCTGATTTTTATTTCAAGTTTTTTATATCGAAAAGTCTGCAGGCAGAATAAAGCTGCTAAGCTTGCGAATCTCTGATATCTGCCTACTATCGCTTCACATACCACGTTGTCTTTTGCCGTGTGTATGTTAAATAAGCTCGTGAATATCTGATATCTGTCTACTATCATTTCACACATACCACGTTGTCTTTTGCCGTGGGTATGTTTTTGTCTGTAGGGCATATGTGGGATAGTGGGTTTTTTGGAGCTTAAGGCTCTTAGAGAGAAAAAAACGGACTTGATCCTACAAAAGCAGGGGTTATTGAATTTCGGATTTAGTTTAGCAACCCAACTAAAGAATCGATTAAAGTGGCCTGTAGGGTTCACATTATTTAAGTTCTAGTTAGAGGTGGCAATTTTTAGAAATTACTAACTAAAACTGTCTATAGTGTGGGAGACTGAGTCTACTTTTCTCTGGTATCGGTATCGGGTGTTATGAGTTATATAGGGAATCAGAGTTAAGCTTAGTTAGTTATTGTTCGGCCTATAGAAGCATTTTGTCGTCACTTCGTTAATCAAAGAGCACCTTCCCAAGCCCTTCTCGACCGTGGTCGGTACAAGATCATAATTGTTTGTTTGTTTTAGTTCTCTATTTCTATTTAAATTTGTCATTCCCTTTATTTTTGAATTGAACTGATTTTTGAGTTAGAAAATAGCTTTCAGGCAATGATTGCATTTTGATTATCTGTTTAAATTTATCGATTTCACTTTTGTTCAGACCTGATTACTGTAATTGTTTTTTTATTGAAATATTGTTCATTACAATCTTTCTCAGCTTAAACAGCTATTTATTTTATTTATTATCTGTGATTTGTTAACTGTTTAATTGAAAACCATAATTATTGTCTACAGTCTAAACAATTCTGTGCAAATTGATGGAGGCATATTTAATTATATATCATAATTTTGCTTCAACGTGTTTTGGTATTTTTCAGCATTATTAATTGAGAAGAATTATTTCTAGCTATCTCTTGCCAATCTTTATATTAAAAACCAAAGGTAAGGCAAGCAACGCTCTCCACCAAGTTGAAACAACATTCTTGGTGAACGCTTTAACAGCCTTATACTGTTTTTTTTCATGCTACTGAGTCCACACGCACTCGGCCTACTAGGACAGCTTCCAGTGACGTCACAGGACAGATCCTAGGCACTGCAGCAAGTTTAAGTAACACTCTCCAGGAAGCTCGTAGGAAGCATAAGGTGATTAAAGAGCAGTTATCACCAAGAAAATTCAATAAAATCCAAAATATCTATCCTTATTTTTGTTAGAAGGAAATATAAATAGAATAATTGTTTTTTTGAAATTTCTAATCTTTTATTTTGCGCTTTTTAATCACTACTACACTCGGAAATAAATTTTAATTATCATAAAGGAACAATTTAAAGAAAAGTGCATTTATAGTTGATAGTAACAAATTGGCTTTTGTTGTAACAGATTGGCTTTTATCGTAACAAATTAACAAATTGCATTTTCTTGTAACAAGGCAAAGTTAATCATTTCAAACTAATTATATAATGGTTGCGTGTAGGTGTAAGCGTAAATTCTTGCATATATTTGCAACTGCCTATGTGTTTGTTATGAATTTTTATAAAACTTATAGATTGTCTAGCATCCTGTTGTCTAAATTCTATTAAATTGATATCCTGTTTCAAGTAGCGCCATTTTAGATGTTTTTTTTTTCAGGGATTCTAAAAAAAGTGTACCAAAACTTGGATATTTAATTAAGCTACGAAATTGGCATATCTATTTTCTTCTTCACATTTCATTTATTTATCTAAATAAAAACTTAAGCGAAGTAAGCTCTTACTGAATTTGAGGATTTCTTATTCTCCATATCTGTGTCAATTTGAAAATTTGTCACTTTTTATATCTACTGCACGGGATCAAATATAGAAACTCACGAAAACCGTACACTACGGGGACTTTTTTTAATGTCTCTTCTTGACACCACTTCTTCAACCCTATGGCTTAATCTCTAAAGTACGAAAAGGGATGAAATGACGACTCGATAGCCCACTAAAATACCTACTTAACGATGCCAACAGTTTTAAGTCTTGTGACAGAACTGTTGGAGGAACTGCCTACCAAATTTTAAATATTTGTAAGGATTATTTAAACTTCAATATGCTTTAATAATTTTATACTAATATTTGTTTGAAATTCAGCTGGTTTCAATAATTATTTTAAATTAGGTGACCGAAGGAAGAATTAGCCTAGCTAACCCCCATGAGCTTTACATATCAATGATATTTGTTTCGGTCGATTCGAGAACTAAAATAAATTACATTCATTTTATTCTTTTTTACGTATTGCTCTTCTTGATCAAGAAATATTATAATTTAAATAACAGATATCTACGTATAAGAAATGCAAACGTTAATATAGCCGACTTGTTTTGTACTTGGATTTATTTCAATCAATACTTTGTTTCAAATGTTGAACTACGCTGTGTGATATCTAGAATAAATACGAAAATGGTTTATATACTCCTCAGCATCGAATGAAAATGATTTTGATTTATGAAGAATGTGGATGATGTGCTACAAGTGTGGCAGCAATATTTGTACGAACATGTCTTAAAACGAAGACATCGATTTAATTTAATGTATAGAGCAAACATTGTTACTATAAACACATACATTTAAAATATCAAACTTTACCTTTAAGGATACATCAAATTGATTTCAAGAACTTTTTCAAAATATAAACACTTTTTTTCTAAACCAAATCAAATGTATAGGCTATACTTATATAATGAATTATTGTTTAAACATTATAGAGGTTTGGAGGTTGGCGTATAATTAACACAGCTCATTTGAGCTTGCGCAAGCCGATCGTTCTTAAGCAACACCTTCTTGACCCTTGCATACATAGACCAGGCCTCTAAGGCCCGGACTAAAATTCGGTCGAGTATATCTTCTTTATTATTTGTACTTTTTGTCGTGGCTTTTTGATATCCTCAACCCATCCCTCCTCTTCAAGTTTTAAATTTATTATTTATTTTT
The DNA here is from genome assembly GCA_016904865.1 of Pissodes strobi. NCBI lineage: Eukaryota > Metazoa > Arthropoda > Insecta > Coleoptera > Curculionidae > Pissodes > Pissodes strobi. The sequence continues at coordinate 10,901 of MU194963.1, read as the reverse complement.
TTACATAACATAAGAATGTATATTTGTTTCTAAAATTATTTTCCTAGAATATCGCATGCTTTGTGTATATAAACAGTATGCCACCAAAAGGAAACATAAAAGCTGGGCGAAAAATTAATGATTCACCTTTAGGGGAAAGCAGTGATTTAGAAGATGCGGAGTTTTGCCTTCAAGTCCGATTTCAGAATTAAGTAGCAGTGAAGATGATGATGTTTTGAGTGCTTCTACAACAAACACTATGCCACCCTCTTATAGATATCTGTATGAATCCCTAAATGGGTTGAAGTGGTACTCTCGTCCTTCATCAGTATAAACGATACAAACACATAACATTATTCGTCGACAACCTGGTTTGCCAAAAATGCATATGGCTTCTACTTCCGCAGAAGCATTCAAATTGTTGTTTTAAAATGAATTATTGGAAAAAATTGTTTAATATAGAAAGTAAACGCGTGTATTCTTCTAAAAATACCTAATAGAAAAACCTTGATATCAACGAGTGTGCTTTTTTGGGATTAGTATTGCAAGCTGGTATTAAGAGCAGAACAGTGAGTATTCAGGTTTGAAAAAATAAGAAGGTTTCTTATACTTGATACCAAACTCACTAGAGCCGCAAGATTAGAAACAGACAAACTTGCTATGATATCACACATTTGGCAAATTGTTTGTGAAAACTGCACAAATAACTTGATTCCTGAGCAGAACGTTATCATAGGTGCACAACTTGTTCCCTATAGAGGACGATGTAAATTTATAAAAAACATGCCAAGTATGCCAGCAAAATATGGGCTAAAACTATTTTGAATGTTCGAATCTTGTTCTGGATATGCTAATGATGGTATTATTTCTGTTGGTCGCCAACTAGGAGAAAGAAGTGGCGTGGAAATTAGTCCTACCACATAATATGATAAAAAAAATCAGAAAATCCCAGCCTTCAACGTGCTGTTGTGGAATGCATGAAATCATTTATCGAATTCTCTGGACCTTGAAATTGACCAAGAAAAAAAAACGGAAAAGGTGTTATTTGTGTCCTTCGAATATCAACCGTAAAAGTAAAATGATATGTTAACAATATGGAAAGAATATTTGTAAAGAGCACAGCAAAAAAAATTGTAATACCTGTTTTAATACATAGTATATTAGGTATTTATTGTAATTTTTATTACATTTTATTTTGAATTGTAAGTTTTATTTTCTGGATTTAGTTATTATTTCATTATTACATAATAAACTGGCATTATAAACTGAATTTACAATTTTTTTTTAAATACAATATCATAATGAATAATAAAAGGTACACGGACCTTCTAGGCTATGTAAAAGCATAAATTCGTAGAACTATGCAACTATGCATCCAAGGGTTAAATACAAAAGTCAAAGCTGTGCCATGTGACGTAATAACTAGCGGTCATGCTTTATTATCGCTTTCCTTATAATTTTATGATAAAATTCGGATAATTTTCTTGAATAAAAAGATTTATTTAATTTAAGCAACATATTGCTTTTAAAGCTTTTTAAAGCTTCAATCCCAAATGGAACAAAAATTATTGGAAAAAATTGTATATGAGTAATCAAATAGTAGCTTATAAAATAGTCTGTTTTGTGCTTGAAATAAGGCATATTTTTTTTAATCTGTTCTGAATATACCTGGTCAGAAACTGAGAAATATAAAGTGTCATCAAGTTTAAAAGGCCCTTCGAATAAATTAAATAATAAATCAAATCAACCATATCAGACCTATAATTGGGGGAAAATGAGTCGCTGCTCTTCCAATAATATCATTATTGCCGTACACATGTGAAACATGAATAACTTTTTTAAAGTTTGGCATATACTATTTATCATAAATACGTACATTGTACGTAAGGAATCTAACATAATTACTATTGAGAGTACTAACGTTTCACTCTTTGAAGCCTTGATGTCCCTTAATGTGAATTTCATCAAAATATAAATTAAGTGAGTTAATTGAGTCAGTAAATTTTTGATTATAAGATTTTAAGTTTTGAAGGATATTTAGCATAAAATAAATAGTTTTTAATATGTATTTGAACTTTGTATTATATGTCAATAACTGAGTCGATGAAGGTTCAGAATTTTAGAATTTCATATATTAAGTATTCGATTATAGGCATGAAAACAATCGTTTCACGGGATTATTTAGCTCGAGTAAAAGCAGAAAAGATATACGATATCAAGATTTATATGAAAACTTTGGCCTGTCAATTATACAGTACGACGTGATTATTTATAAATTGTATAGTGAATTATAGGAACGTAGCTGTACAGCAAAATTCTTCCAATTTTGGAAGTACGATTAGCTATGCATAAATATATTAAAATTGATTCAAAATTATAGTGTTCAAAGCTGAAACTAAAAGTAAATATTTTATTAATAACGATTCAGTGTAATAATAAATATTGAAGTTGGGAAGAATGGGTTTCTCTTGGCGAATTTCTAAGAACTTAAGTTAGCGGACAAGATTCGTTATTTAAATCACCATACTTTGTCTACTTCATTTTTAACAATGTGGTTCACCTTTGAGATTTTGTAACTTGCAGAATACTTATATAGCAAAAGTTGAAGTAAAAAAGTCAATAAAGGTAGCTTTCAGTTACGGCTAATACACTGCCACGGTATAAATAAGTATACGGTAAGTTCACTGGAGACAAATTTACAATTTTGCCGACAGCGTTTGGTCACGGTATAAATAAGTATACGGTAGGTTCACTGGAGACAAATTTCCAATTTCGCCGACAGCGTTTGACGACGCGGGCGAATCCGGATTAATCTGGTTCGTGGACACCGACGGCCCCGCTACGAGGGACAGAGAGTGTGCAAACGCCTTGAGATTGTGTACTTTCACGTCGCGTTGTCTTATAATAACCGAGGAAAGCGCATCAGCGAATACTTTTTGAATCTCTCGCCACAGACTGCTCGCTGCTGCAGGTAGAGTATTTTTTACCGTGGCTTTTGCGTTTGATGCAAAAACATCAAACGACTTTTGCTGAGCGGGTCTACACGATATTATTTGACTCTGACACTGCCATACATGCTATGTGGTCGGAATTGTGTCGATTAGATAAAATGTACAAGTTGTGAAAACTGGCTTATTGAGTGAATTCAATGCGGATCAACTGTACTATGTCTACAACTGGGTGAAAATGAGTCATTGCTTTTCCAATAATATAACTATTGTCTGACACATTTTTTAAGCATATACTTGTACATGCGGAGAAAGTAAAACCAATGATTATTTAGAGCAGTGCTTAACGTTGGCCACTTTGTGATATTGATATATATCAAGCAATATGAATTTTAACAGAACAATAAGAATAAGAATAAGCTGATATAAGATATGATATTAGCAGCTTATAATATAGTCTGTTTACTGCTGGACATGGAGCACATTTTTCTTGGCTATCAGAATCTAGGTAATATAAAGTGTAATTAGGTTTAAAATACCCCATTGAGTGAATAAAATACGGATCAACCGTACTATGTCTATAATTGGATAAATATTGCTTTTCCAATAATATCATTATTGTAGCGCACGTGTGACACAAGAACAATTTTCTAAAGTTATAGCATATACTCTATCATAAATATCTACATGCGGAGAAAGGTCATACACTTATTATTTAGAGCAATACTTAACATTTCCCTTTTTATAGTATTGATATCACTTTATTTGAATTTCATCAAAATATAAAGTAAGTAAACTAATTTGGTTTTAATAAATAGGTAATAAAAATGTTTCTTTCATCGAAATAAATATCGGTTAGAAATGTATTACAATATTTTCGTTTTGGGATGGGTTAAAAATAGTGGGCCACAGACTTTTAAGCATTTGTAGCTGTGACGGAAAGTAAAATAGATCACAAACAGAAATACATTCACTATTGAAATAAATAATAAATATTCAAAACATTTTTCTTGATTCAGAGCTTCTAAGTTTTCAAGAATATTTAACACAAATGAAACAGTTTTTAAAATATATCTAAACTGTGATACTATGTCAAAAACCGAGTAAATTTTTAATAAGGCGATGAAGGTTTAGAATTTTAGAATTTCATATATTAACTATTATATCTCAAAAATGACTGCGGCAAATTGAGTAATATTGCATATGTTTGAAATCAGAAAAAATGTCTTAGCGCCTTCGGAAGAATCCTCTAACTTTAGTATTTAATGTTTTTTTCTAGCTTCAAAAATAAAGGCTGTAGGTGGGTGCTAATATATACAGGAAAACCCTGTACAATATTCTTATCAGTTAAGCTGATTAAGATTATTTAGAGTAGTTGCATAAGTAAGTGTTCCTCCTTTCATTAAACATAGTTTCTATTATCAAGTTTAATTTTAGGCAAAAATAAAAAAATTAAAAACTGTGGGCCATTACAGTTTTATAATTTTTAATTGGCAAGTTCTTTCGCCAACAGGTTGTAATGACACAAACCATCCAACCATTTAAGGCTTAAGGCAAAACGAGTACCAAATTACAACTTGGGAATTTTCTGACTTGTCACGTCTACATGTTGGTGGTGTAATTAAATTTAACTTCCCTCCACTCTCCGGCATTCGATCTAGGGCCTAAATTGTAGCCTTAGAAGGCAGCTTGTTGTAACCTATGCATCGTAAATTGTAAATTTTCTTAACTAAACTTTATACGCTCTCATTTTCTTCTAAACGAAGATGAATACTATGAAATAAAGTTAGAAGTAAAAAAAAGCGTGGCCAATTAATGAATAATTTACCACGTAAACATACGAAAAAAGAAATGTGCACAATGTGTTAATTTAGATGTAGAACCTTTAAAAGATATACTTATTGACTTATTACATTAAAATGTTTTTGTGCTTAAACTCTCAAAGATATCTGCCTTGGCTATGGCTATGTAATGCTATTGTAATCATTAACTTTTAACCTTTTTTTAAATAAAGTCCTATTCTGTCTTATGTTCCATATCGTTGTGGCTAGGTGAATCGTAATTATTAACTTTAAACTTGTTTTTCACCCTTTTCCATTCTGCTATTATTTTTCAAGTGGAGGTAGTTTAAGATTAACGTTTAAGATAATTTGTAAATTTGGAGAAACGCAGTCCTCTTTGAAGCGAGATTTCTTAAAATCAACACTAGCAATCTTACTTGTTCTAGGATCTTGTTATAGCAGGGGAGCCCACGCTGCAAAACGGCGGCATTCTCGAGCGAGGTGGAAACCTATTGGACTTTGAAGAAGATTATAATAAGGAGAAAAAAAAGTCATATTATGTATTCATTTTTAGCGGTGGGCTTGGAGAATAGAGCCCTGCAAACTTGTTAAAAAAACTGTAATAAAAAAATACTCGAGCGCGTCAGCTATTGATAGTATATACGCCCCACGTGCCGCTCATTCTTGAGGTGTGTTGATCCGGCGGTCTGCCCCGTGGAAGTGAACGTACTTCAAAATAAGAAAAGAGCGAGAGTGACGTTTTTTGCAGGTTCGCGACCCTGCTACGTCATTAGGTCACGCTCAAATTGTTAGATTATGTTTTTCCCACCATCCTAGAATTAGTTCCTTCAAAATAAAAAAGACATTGGCCGCGCTCGAGAATGTCGAAGTGACGTTTTTTTTCAGGTTCGCGACCCTCCTACGTCATTAGGTCACGCTCAAATTGTCAGATTATGTTTTTCCCACCATCCTTGAATTAGCTCCTTCGATATAAAGAAGAAATCGGCCGCACCCGAGAATATCGAAGTGACGTTTTGTTTTGCAGGTTCGCGACCCTGCTACGTCATTAGGTCACGTTCAAATTGTCAGATTATGTTTTTCCCACCATCCTTGAATCAGTTTCTTCAAAATAAAAAATAAATCGGCCACGCTCGAGAATGTCGAAGTGAATTTTTTTTTGCAAGTTCACGACCCTGCTACGTCATTAGCTCACGCTTAAATCGTCAGGTTTTTGACTTAACTGCATTTGAGCATGTAATTATTCCACCATACCTTAATATGACACGCCCGAGTATGTCCAAGAAATCCCCTATTGGGCTCCCATACGATTATGATATTTTTCCGTCGATAATACGCCGGCAGGATACTATTAAGCCATTTTCGACAAAGTTATCTGCAAACTGAAAACATGAATTCTAGATCCACTAGCGTAATTTTTGTGACATCCGGGGGTACAATACATTTAAATATTTTTACAGTCGCTTAACACTTTTATCGATCAAAATAAAAAAATCTAACGGTTCAAAACAAAATATATAACTATTCAGAAATTAAATCACATTGTTGGAATAGAATTAATCAAACAGTTTAATTTATTATTTCTATTCTACTTTGAATTTTCAAAAACTATGTATGTTGAAAATAAATAATATATTTAATTGTTCTTTTTGTGTATGATAAACTCTAATATTTATTACGAGGGCTATTATTGTTTAGCTATTTTTAGGAATAAGAAAAACTATTGATTCGGGAACTTCTCCAAGATTTAAATGTTGCCATACTCTGATTTATTGACTGGGCATGAGGTTACATCGATTAGGTTTTGGAAGCTTTAGCCTTGGGGTGTTGCCTTAATGCCCGGTTTCTGAAGTACCAGATATCTTATAAATAAAGTTATGAAGCCTATAAACTGTACATAATCCCAAAATTGGGTTTCTAAACCATTCAACAAAGTTTATCTATTCCATAAGTTATCTAAAGGATATCTTAAGCAGAATGGGCAGATATCTGTCCGATAATATCAGCGCAAGCGTATTATAGTATCGTTTATTAGTTTCTGTTGGATTATCTAACCAAACTTTTGTGCTGATACTGTTAATTAAAATATTAATTATTTTTATTCTAAAAACAATACCGATAATACTAGTAAAATGGAATATTCTAGTTCGTCGACATCATCTGATGAGGAATATATCGATATAGTTAGGTAGGTATATAGAACGTCCAAGACTTTATCGTGAAAGAGAAGATCAATATGCAAAATATGACGATAAAGAATTTCGAGACAGCAAAGCATGCAGCTGCCTTGCCAGCCTTGCAGCAACTAGCATTGAATTATCTGGCAATATTGGCAATTGATTCCCAAGCTTCAGTCTTTAATACCATTCTGCATTATTTGTTCAATCTCTTTTTTTATTCCCGACAATAGGATGTAAAAATTTTGCATTATTTAAAAAAACATGTTCTTGTCAAAATCTGTAAAGTTGCGTACACGTTTGTCTTTAGCTTCCATCTCAATTGTATCCATAGGCAAATAAACTAGGCAAATTCTTAACTTAAACAATACATCAATAAACACAAACAGCTGGGAAGTTCAGTTACCTAACCCATATCAAAATGTATAATAACACAGTCCTGACTACCTGTTCATCTAATCAATGTACCGAAAGAAATCCATTTTTAAATAATTGTTATAAATATTATATTATTATTATTGAGATTATTTTAGGTGGCCGATAATAAATATAAACTCATAAAACGTAAAATTTGTCAAATTGCTATTAAAAGTACATAATTTAAACATTACCTCAACCTCAACCGAGAAAAAAATACAAAGGAAACGACAGTGATTCGGTGAACGGATAGCCGGTTTCAAGATCTGCTTACGATGCGCGTTTTCAGATCCTTTACAGGCGTAGACGACTATATCAAAATCGGCCTCTCCTATTGATCGATCCGCATGGCCCTCCGTTCGCTTCGCTCGCTACGGGGGCGCAAGAAAAGGAAACTAACCAAGTGCTAACCCAAACTAACCCAAGACATACCCAAAATAAAAAAAACTGTTTAGAAACATAATCTTAAAAAAAAAATAAAAAAAAGCAACGGGGGTTTGAACCCGTGCCGTCCAGGTGAGACCCAACTATCTAAACCTCTCGGCCGCGAGAGCTCTTGCGACAAATTTATTGCATCACGAAGACATATTGTAATACGAGATGGATCGACCACTAGGAGAGGCCGATTTTGATATAGTCGTCTACGCCTGTAAAGGATCTTCAAACGCTTACGATGCTGTCTTCACTAGTCCTCCATCTATACATCATTTAGTGAATTAACACTTCTTTGGTTTACGAAATCTTTAAATATGTTTGTTGCTGCTATTTCCACCTACAGTTAGAGTTAGAACTAAGATATCCATTTGATTGTTATTTGGAGTTATTTTTACATTTGGCTTACGTTCGAAAACCCGTATAAAGTTGTTGATTCGACAACTTTATCTATCTAATAGCTATCAATTGAATAACTCGAAATGTTGAGAAACCGGGCATAAGTGATCTTGCTACTTCGGCTATTAAACATCGCTCAGTAGAACGTTCAAAACCGCGGAAAGATTTAATAACTTATTTATTTTAGAGAGAGCTTAGCTATTTTATAAGGACATATTGCACTATTTTCGTTTGACATTGTCACGTATACAAACAATGGCGCCCTCTTTTACGAAAAGCCTTAATGAATTAATGTCACCCTAAAGAAAATATAAACGCGCTACTCCATAATGGTAGTAGCATGTATTGAATTTGAAGGTTATAGTTTAATAATTGCTTTCTGATGAGTTGCGAACTGTATTTAGTAACGCCACGCCTTGGATGGCGTGCAGGTTAAGTAGAAGCCATTTCAGTAAAAAATATTAACAATATCTATTGGTCGTATACTTTCGAATTGTTTATAAATCAATGTTTTGTAATATCAATTTTTTTGTTAGAGTTGTTTTCTGTTTTATTTATGGTTAACTTTGACTTAATTCCACTCAGAATTTACACTACTACACTCTAACTACTTGACAGATTCTACTTTTAAATTATCTTTCTTCGAACTTTGATAAATTTATCGTAGATTCGACCTTTACTACTTTAGGTGTAGACGCCGAGTTTACGCACATGTCTGCTGCGAAACTCCAGTTTAGGTAGGAAATAAAGGTATCGGTTAGGACCTTGCGCACATATGTGCTTGCCAGGAACATATTAGGGTGAGAAACAAAGTTTTCCGAAGTGATGGTTCGCTTGAATATTTATGTATTCATGTGCATATTAGTAGTTGACCATATTAATATAATCTTTTTTGTTCCTTGTTACCTAATAAAAATTTGTGAACATATCAAGACCATACAGATTAAAAATATATATTAATAATATTTCTGTGTGAGAAATTTCCGTTTATAAATAATGTTTAAATATTGGTGTTTCTTAAAGACAAATAAATAGACATAGATGAGTTGAGATGTTGGCCTACTTAACATTTTATTTCATTAGGTTCTACTAAATCCCGAATTCGCATATACATTTCTATTAAAATATGCTCGAATATCGCATAACATATGCAAGTTTGATAGCTCTATCTTTAAAACTAATTGAGTTAAATGACGAAAACTGCACCAGAAAATCAATGTACAAGACATTCATGTTATTGAACGATTTATATTCAGAATCAGTAACGAACGTACTATTCAAAAATGGTTCATATACGGGGTGATCAAATCAAAAGAAATCACATCGATATTTTTAACATCTTTGTGATACTCATTTATTCGTTCTATTGACTAATTTTGGCGGTTCATGGAAAACCCTACAAATTTTAATCTATCTCTTATAATAAATTCGGTAGCCACTCTCTAAATATGCGGAATAGTCAAGTACCATTATACCATTATAGCGCTAATAAAATAAGGGAAGTTTATTTTACTAATACCTGTCGTAATATTTGACACTTATAAAAAGTAATATCAGAAACTAACACTAGATATTTAGATAACAAACGAAACAAACTTTAGGTAATATTTTGTTTATGTTATTCTATTTAATTTTATGAAAGATTTATAAAAATACTTTTTCGGAAGTAATCAAAAATGGAATTTGATAGAAACCAAGGATTTATTGGTCTTGCCACTTCATAATTTATAGTATGCTCGTCCAATAAGTCCCAATATAATAAATATTAATAATTACATAAGTATTATAGTTACTGGCAAATATGCTAAAGTAAACTAAAATATCTAAAGGGTGCATTTTATTTTTTTTTTCATGGGAAAAATAGTGTAATTATCTGTTAGCAGTGACTAATTTTTTATTAAACGAATCAAATAAATTAAATAATCTAAAGTCACAATTTCACAGTTTTGGATTAGCGAATAAATGAAGGAGCAAGTAGTAGGATAATTAAAGTAGAACAGTCATTGATTCTTCATATAAGTATCGTTAAAAAACCTAGGATAATATTGCAATAAAAAGAGTTGATAAGGAAAAATTACCAAATATCATATCATAATTTTATATACTATATTTCAGGCATATTTTCATGCACCCAATGAAGTTATGGATATTATGGACAGAAAAAATGATATACCAAGTTTTTATTATAAGCACTCTAGATATGTAACTGAAACTGTGATAACAAGTGAAGATGTTATGCCACTATCTGTGAAGGTAATCTCTTACTTTAAATTAAAGGTCGGTAAGCCACTAATATATTTTTATTTCCACAATTTATAATACCATCACTTGGATTATAAAGAATTTTATCAATTTCTATAGGAAGGTCATTTAAGAAAGATTCTGTATTTGTTTCTATTGAAATAAGTTGACTGCCCGTGTTATCCCACATGTTTTATTCGTTAGCATGAGATTTGCAATATTTAT
>MU194962.1:3486-17204 GCA_016904865.1 Pissodes strobi | reverse complement strand
GCTCAATGAACCAAAACTAACCCAAATTTAGAAAAAAAAACAAATATAACCTTAATATATTTTTTAAAAAAACCACCGACGGGACTCGAACGCAGGAGGCCATAATCGGAAACCCAGAACCGCATAGACCACGAAACCGCTTAGAGCCTTTCCGCTAGACCGTATAGACAAGGGTAAAAAGTAACGAAACTCGTTCGGGCCGACTCGTGATCTTGTTGTGTAGTGAGCTGTAGATTGCTATTGTAATATGTTATTATGATTGTTATGTTTTCATGTTACATATTATGTAGGTATCTATAAGTACATACTAGGTATATTCTATTCTATATTTGGTTATTTTAAACCTACTGTCAACTAGTCAACCTATCGAAAAGTAAAATGCCGAGTTTCACGCGACATTTTTAAACGGAACCCTATCTTCAAACTCTTGAAGAACAGGCTCATACAGGCCATGGGAAGACCTCACGCGCGGCCAAGCCCGATCCGTGCTTACCTGTGCTTGTCCGTCGCGCGGGTCTGGCCTGTTCTAAGACAGGCCGTGGGAAGCCACTTTAAAAAGGTCGCGTGAAACTCGGCATTTTACTTTTCGATAGGTTGACAGTAGGTTTAAAATAACCAAATATAGAATAGAATATACCTAGTATGTACTTATAGATACCTACATAATATGTAACATGAAAACATAACAATCATAACATTAAGAAACAACTAAAAGGCGGCTTCTTAGTACTCCTAATTCTGGATAACATATTACAATAGCAATCTACAGCTCACTACAAAACAAGATCACGAGTCGGCCCGACCGAGTTTCGTTACTTTTTACCCTTGTCTATACGGTCTAGCGGAAAGGCTCTAAGCGGTTGTGTGGTCTAGTGGTACGGTTCTGGGTTTCCGATTATGGCGTCCTGCGTTCGATTCCCGTCGGTGGTTTTTTAAAAATATATATTAAGGTTATATTTGTTTTTTTTTTCTAAATTTGGGTTAGTTTTGGTTCATTGAGCCCTGGAGGGAGCGAAGCGAGCAGAGGGCCATGCATGAAGTTAAGATTGATTCGAAACTCGTTCGGGCCGATTCGTGACCTTGTTTTGTAGTGAGCTGTAGATGCTAGTACATGTTACAAAGGAAATTTATTCCTATGTAATGTAAAAAATAACATTTTGTTGTGTTAGAACTAAAAAATATAATCCATTGCTTTTTTTAAAGAGTGTTTTTTGGCTTTTTGCCGAAGTTAGCATGGTATATTCTAAGCGCGTGCTTGTAAAATTCTCTACTTGTCTGGCTAAAATTAACTTTTATTTGTGACTTTTAATATGCTCAACTGTAAGCCTGTTTCTAGAGTCTGTCCATGCATTTTCGCAAAGCGAAAAAATGCGTTCAGTGGCCGCGTTGAATGCTGGAATGGACGCGATAAATTTAAATATCATTAGAATATTTTTTTGTGGAACTAAAAATTAAATTTAATTTTTCGATGGGCGTTTTGTTTTGCGGCAAATTTGATTCTTGATTGAAAACCGGGACATTTGGCGTCCAGCTATAGGTCTTGGCAGAACGTATTAAAAGGGAAAATGGCCCCAAAAATCAATCCTAATCACAGATAACAACAGACACCGACAGGTCGCGACAGATCAGGCCAGGCCGCGCCTTTGAAGTTACCGACTTGCGGCGGATCGGACGCGCAATCACGGATCTTTCCAGGCGACCTCGGACGGCCCCCTTCCCACGGCGTGTTGGCCCGAGCTGGCGCGGTCCGGCCTGTGATACCACGGGCCGTGGGAAGCCACCATTAAAAGTGGCTTCCCACGGCCTGTCTTAGAACAGGTCAGACCCGCGCGGCGGACAAGCACAGGTAAGCACGGATCGGGCTTGGCCGCGCGTGAGGCCCTCCCATGGCCTGTATGAGCCTGTTCTTCAAGAGTTTGAAGATAGGGTTCCGTTTAAAAATGTCGCGTGAAACTCGGCATTTTACTTTTCGATAGGTTGACTGGTTGACAGTATAGGTTTAAAATAACCAAATATAGAATAGAATATACCTAGTATGTATTTATAGATACCTACATAATATGTAACATGAAAACATAACAATCATAACATTAAGAAACAACTAAAAGGCGGCTTCTTAGTACTCCTAATTCTAGATAACATATTACAATTGGCAAATCCAGAAATCAATGCGCCCTCTATGCGGAAAAAATTTGAACCTAGAAAGCGAATAATCATCGACGACCGGCATTTGGCCATTTTACATGTGATTTTCGTCGAGATCGTATCTTTCTAAGCATTTATAGACTCGTGTATTCGTGTTTTTCATTTTATAGTTGCTTTTGGACGTTTACTGGAGAGAAAAGTGTATTTCTTTGTGACTACAAACATAAAACAATGGCCTCTGGCTCGAAAACGAAGCATAACACATTGTTGTGTTTACGATTGCCATTATAGAAAAGGAAAGGACAAAAACATTCGTTTCCACCATGATACAGAATTTCCACTATTGCCCGAGCCAAAATAGTGGTATTAAAGTTAAACTGACAAATGCAGCAGGAGTTGAAGAAAAGATGGATAAGGCAAAGGCATCGGAAAATGCTTTATTAATGGGAAAGCCAGTTACTAACACTATGCACGTTTGCTCAAAACATTTCAAAGCTGAGGACTACTGTGCAAAAGGTATTTAATATTGTTAATAATATGTTTTATTATATATGCAACGCTCTATTAATTACATTTTTAGTCTGTATATTCTATTTTCTGATAATAATAGAGGTATGATGTAGGTAGTTACTGTTCGAGTTAATTTCTTCTAAATTAAACAATAATAAGTATAAAGCAGACATACTCAGCATGCAAGAAGTACATATTCCTATTTCAGAACTAATATATTTTATTGTTCCAGGAGTAAAGATGATTCAGCCAAAATTAAATAGACATGCGGTACCATCTTTGAACTTGCCAAAGAAAAGTCTTGTGATAGAGGACACAGAAAAAAGAAAAAGTGCAGAGTGCCGTGAGAAACGTGCTGCTAAAAGGCAAAAAGTGAAAGAAACTTTATATTCACCTGTTGCTGATTACCCACTCTGTGTAGCACGTGAACACTCCAGAAGATGATCATATTTTGCAGCAAAGATCTTTTGAGGACCTCACGGAAGAAGAAAAGGTGGTGGTACACAATTTGCTGTAAATGCAAGGTCAGGGTACTTATCTTGTGGACAAAGAAGTACAGGTTAAAAGTGGAGATTTATTTCAAACACTTGCATCAACAATTGAAAAAGATTCGCATTTAAACTCTTTGACAGGTATTCCTACATTTAAGTTACTTGACTCAATTATATATCTTATGGCTCAGTTTTATCCAGACGTAAAGAAACGAAAATTATCAATAAAAGATAGGATTATATTAGTTTTCATGAAGCTGAAAATGGCTTTAAAGTTTAATATTTTATACTTTTTGTTTAAAATATCCCCAACATTATGTAGAACTATATTCATTGAATTTATATCTCATTTGACAAATATTTTAAAAGTGTCTATTCACTGGCCTTCATTTGACGAAGTACAAAGAAATATGCCTTTATGTTTTAACGATTTTAAAAGTACGAGGATAATAATCGATTGTTTAGAAGTACCAATAGAAAAACCGAAATGCGTATGTTGCCGAGTAAGAACATATTCCCATTATAAAGGTAGGCAAACTATTAAAATTATGACCGGTGTTAATCCAGCAGGGCTAATTACTGTTGTTTCTAAAGGATGTGGTAGGAGCTCTGATAAGGCCATTTTTAGTCGGAGTAATCTAATTGATAAACTGATGCCAAGAAGAGACAGTATTATAGTCAATAAAGGGTTTTTAATAGATGATATATGCGACCATAGATTTATTAAAATTATTAGGCCCCATTTTCTTAAAAAAGAAGCACAATTTACAGAGGACAAATCAAAGGAAAATATTTTAATTTCTAAAGCCGGGATACACTCGAGGATACATATCGAAAGAGTCAATCAAAGAATGCGAATCTTTAACATTTTAAATACTCCCTTGCCGAATAGTTTAATACAAGTTTTTGATGACATTATGTTAATTATCTGCGGAATGGTAAATTTGCAAACTCCAGTGCTCTCGAGTAACAAATTTTAAATAGGTATTCTTAGTTTTTTTTATTCTGCTCTTCATATAAAGTAAGTTTAGTGTAAAATAAATGGTTGTTTTTATTAGATTTAATTGAAATAATTGGAAAACATTTATTTAATGTAACTCAATATTACAATACAATAAATACATAATTCTCTAATCAGTGCTTTAAAGCTCTGGCCTTGAGAATACTAATTACAACTTTTGTGTCAGAGAGATTCTAACTAATATTTAGATACCACTTAAGTTGTTTTATAAATACATTATAATATAAGATTAGACCGAGGATTAGACTTACAGCAAGTTCCCCAAATTGGTAATAAATATCTAAGATATGAAAGGAAGACTGTGTATAAATATTGTGTTTGGTTTTAAAAGACAGATAATTTCTGCATTTGTATATCATAGGTAGCATTGGCAATGTTTTAGATATAATATACTCAGTTCTAAATATTTTATTTGCTGTACTTCTTCAATTTTCACTTCATTTATTGTATTATTATAGTCTTAAACTGGTTTATGTTTCTGTTTAAGACAAATACATTTTGTTTTGTCAGTATTGATTTTTAATGTTTCTGTCCTAAAAATAAATATATGTTCTTACTTTGCGTATATTTTATTTATTGGCTTAGATAATGAAGAAAGGATTATTACAGATATGAAAGTAAATTTCCCATACATTTTTATATCCTTTCTGTATTTTGGTCTTCGCTAGCTGTGATTTGGTACTCCTTTATGCAATATACGAGGTAAGCAGCAAATAATCCATTAGTTTCCAACTGGTTAGTAGTATTCTATAACTTAACTAAATTTTAACACTAGTTGGACTTCTAGTTCTTTATTTTGGAACAACTTTTGTATATTGCCCCGTTACAGCAATGATATAGTATATTATGTACCTAGGTTGAGAAGTAAGCCATTATTTACCGAGCACTATAATGTGCGAGGTTAATAATGGCCTTCTCAACCGAGGTATATATAGAATTTTTTTTACTACTAACACTGATATATTACCATATTTGATTCGATTTGATTTTTATATTAGTCATTTTCTACTTATTTTTCAAATAGTTCGAAATATCAAGTAGCCTGGAAGTTCAGTTGTCTAACTGACAGATATCGTAACAAGAAGCGTTTTTTCGCGAACTAACTACAATTAACCACGGCATACTACAGGATACTACTTTGTTTTCACGAGGATTAATTTAATTGTGGTAAGTGAGGGGAAGTTTCGTGACGTCACTATTACATCATCATTTTACAACTACGGCTTACTACAACTTACAGACGTGACGAGGTGTGGTACTCGAGGTTTGATGGAGTCATGGCGGATTAATTTTGAAACGTTAAACATGTGAAATGTTTGTTTTTCCATTCTGAACAAGTTTGTAAATTATACGTTCATGAAATTCTTCTATAGAAGCCTCATACGCATAGGAATTCCTACACAAATGTGCCCCGAATGGGATTTGGGCAGCATAAAGTATCCTGAACATATTCATCGAAAAAATACCATTAGTTTGCTTAACTCCAGAGGCCACCATTCTGTCATTAAAAATATGAGTAAACGTTCTGCACTGATCAAACTGATCATTTTCAAATAAATATGCAAACTGTCTATATTCTTTTCTAGCAATGCGGTATTTTGGCGAAGACAGAAGCAGAGAGTACAATTTGTTGTGGGGTGCCCGCTTGGCACTTACTTCAGTATTACTTGTAGTTAACCGTGGTTACTCGCCAAAAAAAGCTAATAATCTCCTGACAGCTCCATACATGCAAAGTACCTTCTCTCCATCTAAATTTTGACAAAATCGCATTATTAATAAGAATATTTTGGGGAGGCATGAAAAGTGAGTCATACTGTATATAATTTTTTTACTAATAGCACTGATACAATCCTGATCATTATTTGAATTGATTATATTTTAAAATTAATCATTTCCTACTCATTTTTCAAATAATCCGAAATGACAACTAGTTGTCAAACTAACAAGATTGACATTTTGATATTTTCCGTTTCCGTTTCATTATTGACCTAGGTTTTTTTAATATTATTATTTACCTAGGGAGAGAAATGTTACTTCTCATTTAAGGAATAGAGTAAATAATGGTGATTTATCATGTTAGTAGTAAAAAAATAATATTATATAGTAGGCAATGTTCAATTACAGGAAAAATATGTAGGCAAGCTTTGGCAGAGACCCGCTTTTAGAACGGAATTATTGCTTTTTAAGTATTTATCTGGAAAATAAAAAAATATAGTTACTGTTTAAGTTTTCATATTCAACATTGCCTTTAACCATAGGTTGTTTTTTATAGTGAAGAAAGAAAATTCTATTTAAAAGCCTGGCCCTATCAAATTTTGGTTTTTACCTATATATTGTGTTTGCTTGCAGTTTATTGGATAGGTAATGTGTATTTTTAAATCGTAATAAATGAATTAACTAATCAAAGAAATAGTTTTATTTATTAGCTAACACTGCATATAAGTATAATATACTATGATTAAAACTATTTTATACTCGAACAATATATTTATTTCCACTAGAGTTTATTTTCACATACTTCATGTATCATATATTTAAAATAGAAATGAATCGCCATATGCAGAAACCGCACATGTCCATTTTTTGCCCAAACGGGGTTATGCCAAAAAATAACTCTACGTAGGTAATTACATCGCACTATATATAAACAGCACATATCCAGGTCATACCTTAGTTTTAAACGATGAGTAGTTTAAAGCATATTCTGCAGAAACGACACAAGTCCCGGACATGTGCGGTTTCTGCTGAACAAGAGATTTCTGCATTTCGCGCAATCGGTTCGACTGGGTGGAAGTGTGGTAAGGTTTCAGGTTTGACGGTTTTAGAAGGTAAACATAGCATAAGTTAGTGGTTTGTTGTTTAGCAAAGTGTTTAAATAATAGTAGTGTGAGATGGAGCCAGATAAAGATGAAAATAATACTTCCTAGGGAAAGAGGAATGCGGATTCTACAAGTTATCAACAAAATGTTATCAAAAAGTCCCGTGCAAAGAGGGAACCTTACAAAAACTACAACGGAGATAATATTCCTGGTAGAGTATTGGGCCCTCCTTGCAGGGTATTTTATATATTCTTTTTTAGTGTTTGGTGTATTAAATCGGGTTTTCCTCTAGTTGCAGAGAAAAATGTTTTGAATAATTCACCAACCAGGAGTTGCAAGCAAATTTAAGTCGCTTTTATTCTCTGGATAGCAAAGACCATCAGGATATTTTTCTACAAGGGCTAATACAGATTTCTAATGTGTATAGGCGCCGCACAAGAGTCCAAGTTGGAAATAAACCAAAATCCAATACCTTTAAATACTTCGCCTTGAAAGGGTCAGCCAAAATTGAGATTTGTTTGAAGGCGTTTGCCTCAATTTCAAGTGTAACTTTAAGTCGAGTTAGAAGAATAAAAAATCTGGCTGTGGAAAATCGCCAAGAGACTTGCGTGGTGTAAATACCAGTGGTAATAAGTTTGGTGAAGATGTTCAACTCGGAGTTTATAGATGGGCTATTAGACACACATTTAAACTTCCGCACCCAGGAAAAACTTCACCAGTTTTACCATCTGAAGTTGCATATCCATTTGGCAAAGTTTTTATAAAAGCAAAAAAACTTCAGGATATAAGAAAATGTATGGCATTCGTAGAAGCTGAATATCGAGATTTTTGTAATTCAATACTTCTTTGGCCTGTTATTGCTAATAATTAAATGCAAGATATGTTTTCATTAGTTTGAAATAAACAGTCACGTTTATATTGGAAAAGTTTATTAATTTTCCCCTTGGCTATGCAGAAAGCTCACATGTCCTTTTTTTAAAAAAATCGTAGAATCAAAAATTCTTATTTACCAACCAAACTTAATATGTTGTCCTGTTACAGACACCCTTAATTAATTTTTGTAACTATTAAACCAAATATAAATAATTTTTTAAAAGTAATAAAATGTTTTTTCCATTTTCCCAAAATTTGGTGTTTTGGACATGTGCTGTTTCTGCATGTGGCGATTCAAATACTCTGAAATACCGTGTACTATTTGCCAATATTAATTACATATGACACCAAACTACGATATTTTCACCTAAAATCATTGTAAAATTCACACAAAAATCCAAAACGACACACAAATCGGCAAATCTCACATTAGAAATGAAGACAAAACACAAAGGTGTTACTCGCTTTCCACCATGTTTGTTTACAAACGCCAGCGCCCCCAACGGTAGCTGGATTCGCGAATAGCAATCTACAGCTCACTACAAAACAAGATCACGAGTCGGCCCGAACGAGTTTCGTTACTTTTTACCCTTGTCTATACGGTCTAGCGGAAAGGCTCTAAGCGGTTTCGTGGTCTAGTGGTACGGTTCTGGGTTTCCGATTATGGCATCCTGCGTTCGATTCCCGTCGGTGTTTTTTTAAAAAAATATATTAAGGTTATATTTGTTTTTTTTTCTAAATTTGGGTTAGTTTTGGTTCATTGAGCCCTGGAGCGAGCGAAGCGAGCAGAGGGCCTTGCGTGAAGTTAAGATTGACTTCGAAACTAGTGACTTTGTTTTGTAGTGAGCTGTAGATGCTAGTACATGTTACAAAGGAAATTTATTACTTTGTAATGCAAAAAATAACATTTTGTTGTGCTAGAACTAAAAAATATAATCCATTGCTTTTTTTAAAATAGTATTTTTTTGGTTTTTGACCGAAAATTCTCTACAAGCTGAGTAAAATTAACTTTTATTTGTGACTTTTTATATGCTCAACTGTAAGCCTGTTTCTAGAGTCTTTCCATGCATTTTCGCAAAGCGAAAAAATGCATTCAGTGGCCGCGTTGAATGCTGGAATGGATGCGATAAATTGAAATATCATTAGAATATTTTTTAAATTTGTGCTGGAACTAAAAATTAAATTTCATTTTTCGATGGGCGTTTTGTTTTGCGACAAATTTGATTCATGATTGAAAATCGGGACATTTGGCGTCCAGCTTTAGGTCTTGGCAGAACGTATTAAAATGGGAAATGGCCCCAATAATCAACCCTAATCACAGATAACAACAGACACCGACAGGTCGCGACAGATCAGGCCAGGCCGCGCCTTTGAAGTTACCGACTTGCGGCGGATCGGGCGCGAAATCACGGATCTTTCCGGGCGACCTCGGACGGCACCCTTCCCACGGCGTGTTGGCCCGAGCTGGCGCGGCCCGGCCTGCGATATCACGGGCCGTGGGAAGCCACCATAAGACGCGAGCCGAAGTAGAGTAGTATATAGCAGACGAGTTAGGCAAAACCGCTTGGTAAACGGCAGACGGGTCAGTTGCAAAAATGTTTGCGGAATCAAGAGCTGTATATAGCAGACGAGTGAGATGGATTTTTGCCTGAAACGTCTGTTTTTTACTAAAACTTTTTAATAAGATATTTTGTGTTATTTTCCATTTCTTGCGACAATTTAAAATACTTACCAAACCCTAGAGGGCAGTGGATTATACTGGTAAAAATAGGAGTTTTCTTATTTTCTAAACATAAACTTACTATTCTTTGTAAATATTAGACAAAAAATGCAAGTTCTAAATGCTACATATGAGTATGTATTTGTTAAAGTAGGTAGTATACAAGTAAGTAGAACAGGGTTTTGAGTTTGAAATAAACGATACCTATTTTTTTAGGACAAAACACTTTGGAAAATAGACAAACACCCATAGGACAATAAAATAAATAAATAAAACTTTATGATTAAGGATTAAAAGTCTCTAGGTAGGTAATTAATTTAAAAAAAGAAATTTTTGGGCAATTCATCATATACAGGATTGCTCAAAAATAAGACATTAAAAAATTACAATGTTTCGACCATTTTTTGGGCAACCCAAATTTAGTGTCGCTTCCTCTTAACTTCAAATGCGTTCTGTACAGCATGCATCGAAGTTTCTTCGCGAGTGAGCAGATTGCCTAAGTATTTCTTTATATTTTCATGGGCACAGTTTTCAGAGAAATTTCGTTAGTTCATTTTCTGTTTTGGAATGTAAAATTTCCTTAAATAGGGAGTAATATTTTTGTGACAAATCTCGTGGTATTCCGTTTTTCGCCATTAAAATCCATCTCAAGACCGCCTTCTTTATATGAAAAATGCATAAGAGCAATTTTGTTTCTGGCACTTTCCTCTCTCCTAAATCGTCATTTGTCAAGATAACTGTCCGTTGAATTTTTTATGGCATTATTTCTAGCAATCCTTCAACTGCAAGAACAAATAGATCATAATTTTTTGGTCATATATTTTATGGTCATAAACATCACAATTACCGGATGCATCGACAAACATAATTTCATTTGCTTGTGGTATCTTTAACGCACGTTGCATAAGTGGTGTACAAATAGCTGCAGCATAATTATCCTGTAAAGTTATTATTTTATAGCATAGGCCAGTTTTGGCTGTATGAGAAGCCAATGTTTCCTCCAACTTGAGCAGCATATTAGACCCAGTACGCTCACCAAAATCCTCTTTAAATTTCTTTTTCCACAAATTAGATACATCCGTTGTTGCTGGTATGTAGTGCCTATCCAACGCAAAATTTTCATACTCGTCACCCATTTCTTTCATTTCATCCATACAATAAGTATGGTGAGTAAGCTGTGGCTGCAGAATAACCTCTATTAAACAGATCGAGTAATTTTTGTTGAGGTGGTGATCCCAAAGGCCTCTCACAAAGTGCTTCAATAACATTTATTCGATGATTATGTGTTAAACGAAATTCTAGTAAACAAGGCCATTCTACTGAAGTTACGGATTTTATAAGAGACTTGGGCCTTTGAAAGAATTTCTTTATTGTAATAAAAATTTTGGCTGGACAATCAATATTCCTCGACTTTTTTTGTTTAGTTTCTGTTGATTTAACTTTTGTAGCCGTATTTCAATAACACCTATAAATACGTTTAAAAACATTCCTCGGTGCAGTCGTGCGAACTTTAAATGTTTTTGTCAATGGTCCAGGTTTCTCTAGTTACAGCTTCCAGATCAGATACCCATTTCTAAAGGAAAAGTACGAATTAGGCTTAAGTATTTCTATTAACTCATTTTCTTCCAGTGATGCACCAATGCACCATCAACTATAGACCCAAAATGTTGAGTTTAATCAGTTTATATTTTTACAAAAAAAAAATTAATGGTTCACGTTCTTAAAGCGGACTAAAGTTCTGAAAACACTACTTCTTCTTCCATTTAAAAAATGTAGTTACCCGTAATACAGAGATGGGCAAGCTACTTAAAAAAGTAGCTAAAACTACAAGTTACAAGCTAATATAAATTGTAAGTAGTTAAGTTACTTAGCAACTTAACTAGCTTTTAAAAAAGTAGCTAAGCTGCGTTATGCGTGATTGTGTTTATATCGAGTCCCTCTGAAGAATAAAGATATTTTAGAGACACAGATAACTTCAAACTAGACAGTATTTTTTTAAAAATATTAAATGTAGCTTTAGGAATGAAAATAACTTTACCTATCAAAACTAGCTTAAGCTACTAAAAGTAGCTAGCTACTTTTTCAAAATAGCTTATGAATGCATGGAGCGAAATTCTGAAAGTTACAGCTACAAGCTACTTTTAAAAAAAATGGTCTAAATAAGTTATTAGTTGAGTATCTAAGTTAGTAGCTTAACTACTTGGTAGCTAGCTACTGCCCAGCTCTGCCGTATTATCACAAAAACGGTAAACTTGGCAACATTGTGACAAAACCCAAAGGGCCAGCCCGGATTTTAGATAAATTTGTTTCGAAAAATTGTTTTATTTTTATTGATTCAAAGAAAATCAAATAAAGTAAATTAGTTTCGAATTAAATCACCCCGAGAGAATTATTAAATAAAATCGTAAACTTATTTTGTCAAATTATAGATTGAAATTGGAAATGTTTAGTAATGCTCGAATCGCGTTACAAAATTCTTAACATCTGACTTAGGAATTAGAGTAAATAAGCATAAAAGTCATCATGCAAGCCTATGCCAATCTCAAGAAACGTCACTTATCCTTGGACTATCATCCAAATAATTTGGAAAAATTCAAAGTTCACTAAACACGGTTTTGCGCGCGGACTATTCCACCACTTAATTCGACATTCATGCAGTTCCCCCGAAAATCTTGATCAAACGAACTCCATTGGTCAATAGGCGTTGCCAAAAATGTTCGTCATCCAAGTCGAAGACCTGAGTGGACTTTGAAGCGCTACCTTGGAAAGCAATTGAATGACCTCATTTTGTCCAGAGTGGAAAAAACCCAGTAAAACGCGAAGAGCCGTTTTCGGCGAAAAATAAGCTTCCTGCGTCCTTGTCGGTGTTTCATGTGCCGCAGGCAAAATTCCAGGTATATCGGGGGGAAAGACACGCCTCGAAAGTTGCGTAATATCACGCGGTTCTTAGGTGGCCGGAGATTCTGGATTTTTCTGGGGAACAAAACGCGTAAAAATTTCTGCTATAAAAGGATGATTATATCGAAGAAAAATCAGTCTTATTCCAATAAACAGTTGCAGTAGGTCTTGCTGGCCAAAAGCAAAATTTTCTCTGAGATGTAGCGGGCCGCTATGCTGAATTTCATTTTAAAAATATTTAAAAGTTAAATTAATAATTTTGTCATCGATAATATGGTCTTAGTGGTGACCAAAAACCGAGAGTAGTGCCTTTCAGTTTAAGGGCTCGTGAAATAACGAAATAAATAAATCAAATTCATGTCAACGGCCGGAAATTAGCGGAAAGAAGCTTTGTGTGAAATTCGTCACCTATCGACGCAGCAGGTGGTGAACAGGGGTGAAGAAGGTTTCAACGACAGGTTCGGTTGCGAGATTAGGAACTAGACAGACAGTAAGTGAATGTTAAGAAAATCATAATGTGGTTATGCCTGTTTTGTTCGATAATATTGTTTATGAAAGTACTCTAGAATTGTATGCCTAATCCATTTAACCATTAACGCTAGTACCTCCCTATAAATTGTCTTTACAATGGAATTTTATTTGCTAAATTTTAACATGAGAAAAACCATTAAACAAATTTGCTATCGTTACTCAGTATTTTATTTCTTTGAAAAATTAGAATCTAAATCCGCAAGTATTCATGAACTAACATAAACTCTAGAAATTGTTGCTGAAAAATAAATCACTGCGGAAAACAGAGCTAGCTAATTGAGTTTCTTTATTAGCCCATAAATGCGTGACGGACTAGAGTAATAACTTGCTTGCAGAAAAACATATATTATTCTAGGAAAGTTAATACATGGAACAAAATTCACAGTAATTTAATCGTATTACCGGTGAGAACTATTTTTATTTTGTTGAAAAGACTGCGTGTAAGGGACCCGTAGATACGAGGTTATGTTAAAAATTAAGCGAATAAATTAGGCCACTACTAAAATGCTCCCTTTCAACTATTTTATCAATTTAAAACATCATTGATGTGGCTTACATTTATTTAATTATTTTAAATATAGTGAATAGAACTGAGAATAGAAATTAAGTACCGGTACGAGTCAGAAAGTGGTTTTTAACTGGGTAGCGAAACATGGGTGTTTGCCCAAATATAACGGTAACTATTTTACGTCGCAATTAGGGTGTCAACA